>JAQGAU010004649.1:0-11268 GCA_034698045.1 Paramacrobiotus richtersi | reverse complement strand
CTTACCACATTCCGCCGCTTATTATAACGGCTGCCCGTGCAAATTAACGCCACCGCACTTTTTTGACACTTGACTGCGTTTTGTACGACCGGCGCCAGTCATCGAAATATACGATGTCGTGCTCAGTTTCTTCTTTATACAGAAACTGCTCGCCAAAAGGTATTATATTTTCAGCTATCGGATTAGAAGTCGTACCTCGCATTACACACATCTTGCAGGTTGCAGCCTGTAGGCGGATGCAAGCTGATGAGCTTTGTTGAGACATACCGCCCACGCGTTGTTATGCGGTTACCAGCAGTATTCGCTGTTTCTGTGGAAGCCTGCCCGATTAACACGCATCGTAAAAGCCGATAAAACAAATGAGTTTTTCCAGGCACACACGGGTTCGTTCAAGTTAAAAGAGCCAAAAAATTTATTCAAATTAAATGCATTTTTTAAAAGTACTGTGACTTTTTCAGTGCCATTTAAAGAGCGACAGTGGTATCGTCGAAGGATGTACCGAATCTGACAAGAAACTCGTAAATTTTTAGTCGTGTTTGATATCGCAAGAACTTGGTGCCGCACCGGTTGCAATTCTCGTAACAAATCGGAATATCCTCCAGTCTAACCCTACGAATAATTATATAGTTTCAGTTAGCATTTTTTTCACACGTTGCTTGCACTGCAACAGCATCTACCAAAAAGACGATACTTCATGTACACACGATCATGTGTAGACTTTCTTGACATCAAACGTTTCGTGGTTTAGATGTGTACGTATCCATTATCAGTCATGAAATAAAGTCACATCACCTCATCATGTACGTATATAACTCAGTTACACGCGCTAATAAACAGAATACCAGCCGGGAGCACGGTTTCGACGAGCAGTCAAGTGGGATTCATTATAATATTCTCTCTCTCTCTCTTTTTTTTATTCAAGAGCTCTACATTTATTTGAATTCATTTGTTGCTCTATGATTACCTGTCGATAAAAACAACTGGATTAGACCATTAAACTGCCAAAAAAATGTGCACGCTTTTAGTTATTGCTATACGCAGGACATAACAGCCTCAGGAAAAGGTTAACAACAGAAAACAAAGACGGGAGTATGTACTGCAAAGATACAGGACGTTTCTGACGCGTTAAATCCCAGTGAATTAGCACATTCAGAACAACATGTTAAGCGTACTCTCATATTTATGGGAAATATCTGCGTCCGGGCAATGTACTTGTGAGAAAGATAAAATGCCAGTGCATTTCACCGGGGCGCCCCCGAAAGCGGCCACCTTAGAGTTACATTTACTGCCCGGGACATGGTTGTATCACATTCAAAAGCACTCTAGCTTCCTGTTACGGAAAGACTGGAACACAAGTCTCGCTCTGCATCGTACACTTCCATGGTACTAGATGTCGTGCTGAACTCCCCGCGGCCGCCAAAAACATAAATTTGATTCACTGATACGAATGCACAATGATTCCATCTTGCCTGCAAAAGGTCACGAATCTTTTCCCATTGACGAGTCGGAGACTGCATGTTCAAGCGCAGGCATGATCGTAGATTGATGGCCGTGATTATGCCGGAGGACTCGTAGATATCGCCCCCCAGCACGTAAACACTGTTATGCAATGTGACCATTGCAAAATTAGCTCGTTGATCAGGTAGATACGGTAAAGAATCCCACTCCTCCGTTATCGTATCAACACACTTGACCCACATCGGCAGCGTTGTAAGAGACTTATGCTCTTGGATCACGGATTGCCCGACACAGATGACTCGGTTGCCATGTTGTACTCCGTTAGTTACAGACTGTATCTGTATCTTTTGTTTCCTACAAGCAGAGTGCAAAAACACTATTAAAGATATCTGGTTATACCTAACATTTACGGCTTAAAGTACCGTTTTGGCATTGGATTTGATGGTAACTTCAGAACGGCAATCGTTCCACCATGTAGCACTTTAAACATACCGTTCAAATTCCAGAAGTAGATTTTGTCCGTGACAGCTACGGGCAGACCATCCTCTTTGACGATCCAGGAAACGTGAGTGACTGACAGGAATGTTCCTCTAAATCCCATACGATTGTTTCGAACTGATGGTGAGCATTGATGGCTTGACACACCAAACTATGGTCCAGAACCGGGAACTGGAATGCTAGTGTAGTGTTTTGTAAATTCACAGGTAAGGGAAACTCCATTATGATTTTTGTCGAGGGATCAAACAAGACGCAATCAAGTCCACGTACATGCCGAAAAAAATTGCCGTCACCCTGTCCAAATGCATTGTGCAAGATCAAGATGAGCATTCTTGATTTCAACTGTTTAATCAGTACACTTGCAGGAATCCTTTCTGCGCTTGTGGTATGTATACACTGTTGCAGATTGGCAGACATATTTAACGGAATGGTGTGAATAACAAACGGAACGAATCCTTCTATAATCAGCTTAATAAATGATTCGTCGTTAACTTTGTTACCGACGATGACTTTTTGCTACCCCTTATAAAGCCATTTCTGATCGTTTCCAACAGCACAGTCAGCCAATTCAAGCATAATGCATCCCAAGCTCCAGATGTCGGTCTTCCGCCCGGGATTTTCGGATGCTTGTGTAGCGAACTTCTAGAGCATCTCCGGCGACATATAACGCAATGTGCCTCGGACATGTGTAATATCTTGTGAACAAGTAACGTCCCGCTCCATCTGGACTATGTCGTCTAGGTCACAGATGGCTAGCTTTCGATCACCGTTCGGGGAGAGCGTAGTGAGAATGTTGCTTGGTTTTAGGTCTCCGTGTATGACCTCTTTGTCGTGCAAAAACTGGAGCCCTTCAGCAATTTGTATGCTGTATGAGACAGCAGCAGCTTCACTCAGCAAAGTTCTTTTTAGCAGCAAATTTTTTATCAGGGTACTTAGATCCTCGCCTGCAATACGAAATAGTTGATTTTCAGACGAGTAATTTATGTACTCATACGTCTGTTTGAAACGGTAATTCAAATTGTACCGTACATTACCATACCAGTATGGTAGTCCATCATCAGCTCGATGGATACCCCTCCCGGTGATCCTTTAGCTATCGTGATTTTATGGTATGCCACCAGATGATCGTGGCTAAATTCAAGCAGGTTTTTTAGCCTTTGAAGTAGCCTGCTCCACTTCCTGCGATCAGTTAGTAATTCTGATTGCCTGTTCCAATGTGTAACCTTGACCGCCACGCGTTCGACTCCAAGATAATCTCCGCGATGTGTGATGGTTGCTTGGAATACAGTCCCGAAGGCCCCTTTGGCAATGTGATCACTGTTGTTGTAACGGTACTGACAGGCACTGCCAAATGTCTCATCTTGAACGAAAGGATCTCTGCTCTGCTCCATTTACGATGTGATTGAATTTTATATACACTGAACACTACAAAACGGACCGGATACCGATTGTGTACCAGCCTCACTGTACAAGCAGTATTAAATTGTGCGCCACCAGCGATCCAATGCCTGTAAATGCAGGCGGCAACGTATTCACCAGTTCTGAAGTATTCTATAAGCGGCTTTGGCATGCACATCCCCACTGTCCACAGTACAGTGCAGCCACAGTACTGAATTTACTATCTACAGTACTACCAGATAGTTTAAACACGATAACACTGCGTTTGTTTGACTAATCGTTCCGCTGTGCCATAAATTAGACGATTAGGGGAGCTGCTGATATTGAGGATGGCAGCTAGCTGCCATATAGATACTGAGGGTAATGCACAGTACGCTCAGCGGCTAGAATAGGAAAACCTTTATCGCCCTGCGGCGCTCTCTGGTACCAGCATCGAAAAATGGTTTTCGCGGTTGTGTCACACCAGGGAAAATAGCGCCTGGTTGAAACCCTCGGACTGCTTTACTTTTCGAGCATTACTCAGTTCTCCATATCTGCAAGTAGGAACGATTACGGTAATGACGGCCGTCACGTAGGGGACGGACCAGAAAGCGGTCAATCAAGGATTATATTCACTACCTGGGTCAGGATTGCATTGTATTCAAAAGACCTCTTGCTTCCTATCACGGAAACACTGGACCACGAGTCTTGCTCTGCGTCGAACACTTCCCTGGTACCAGGTGTGGCACGCTACTCCCCACGGCCGCCAAAAACATGGATCCTGTTGTCCGAAATAAACGTACAATGATGCGATCTTGGATACAAAAGGTCTATGATCTTCTCAAATTCGCGAGTCCAAGAGTACATGCCTGCATAAGCGCAGGCTTGATCGACGACTGAAAGTCGTGGTTGTACGAGAAGATTGGTATATATCGCCGCCCAGCACTTGAAGAGTGTCTTGCAATACGGCCATAGCAAAGCTGGCTTGTCGATCCGACAAAGAGCCCCATTCGTCCGCAAGCGTATTAAAGCACTTGACCCAAGAGCCAGCATCTGCATACTGTCAGTCAACAAACTGCCAATGTGGGTTGTGTCCTGTCCGATGTACAGTAGATGATTCAGTTGCGATGTTATACAACGCCAATTTTTTTTCGGCTCCTTCGAAGTATTATGCAAAAACAACCCTAAAGTTACACGTCAAGAAATGGGTTTTGCAGGAAGAATCACTGGCACCATGTAAAGAGAGCTGCAGATATTGAGGCTGGTACGGCCCGCCGCTGTCAGTGTCTTGAGGATGAAAACCTTAACCGCTCGCTTAGGCAGTATTGGAAAAGATTATCTTCGTTCCATGCCAGTTGACCCGGATAAATCTGTCGAAATGCAATGAGCGATGCATGAAATATCGAAACGAACAGATCGAACAATAACACACACAGGCAAAGAAAACGAGATGTCTGTCGGCTAACAAGTAAGTACATTGTCAGACTTCACTCGCTTGTATATCGTACAATGGAGTAAACGTATAGGTAAAGGTAAAGAGATCTGCATAAAACGTACACATTAAATAATGGAATTGTTCACTTAATTACTAACGAGCATTTACCCGCCTTTGTACAGCATAAAACCGCATATACTCGTATAAACTTCGCAAAGAATATGCTTTTCGTTGTCGTCATTTGGGAGTTTTTTTGCACTGAATCTACTGCTATGCCAGTTCGGATACTTTTTTCGATTGCTGACATGGTTATATCATATTCTGCGCTGACGCGTGCCGACTGTAGCCACAGCGCACCGGCACCTGCTTGTACCGTGACCATGTTTTCAGTGTAGGTCTAGGTTTAATGTTTTACGTCTACAGAGCACAAGGGAAAATCCCTTATCGAGGCCTATAGACGACAGAATACTGTCACATAAATAGCGTTCCCTGGATGAAATACTGCGCTTGTGCTGATTAACAAATCATCGCGTGATCACAACAATAAACAATCAAATCGGTACACTCATTTTCTCACAAACACATTGGATGGAACATTCCATGGACGGAGGGAAGAACAAGTGTTGCTGTTGTCGAACCCGAACCCGACACACTACGGGACGCGTCGTCACAACAAGATCAGGTAATGTGCTGCATGGTGAGCCTGGTTGCTTCCCTCTGTAGCAAGAAACACGACGAAGAATCTACACGTAATTTACAAGCCGGTGGAACGGTAAGCATGATCTGGATGTGATTAAAGGATCATGCAATTGTGTGCGGATTTTGTCCGCTAAACCGCAGGTTTTTTATGTCCTTCGGAAAATTCGATCACCTGCCTGCAGATTATCGAACTGTTTCTCTGACAAGACCCGGAAATCTCTCGGCCGGCGATCGATTTACAGCACGTTAACTATTATTCATACCTTAAAAGCATATTTGGTGCCAGTTTCAGCCTGCGTGGCAGGCACTATGTCAGCTCTCATCAACAAAGCTGGGGGAACAAGACATAAATTAGCAGCTATATTACCAAAACTAAAAAAAACTGCGGTACAAAGACATTCCATTCGCAAAACAATTTTATGCGGATCCTTCGAACCGCATCGAAAATTTCGAAATTAAGAAAAAAACTGCATATAACGAGTGCAGTTATGCACCATATTAATTCAATGGTAGCAGAGACTGAATACGAAAGATAATCATCTTTATGAAACATGGATAATACGTTTACCGATAGGTAGAAATTCACGGCGAGTTCGTCATTCAGGCGGAATCATCGTACAAATGTTTCTCATGCAGCCGCGCTTCGCTCAGTGACCTTTCTGTAGCACGCTTTCCGGTCGCAAATACATCATGATGATGTGTTCGCTAATCAGTTTCTTAGCGAAAAGGTCATCATGTGCCATTTGTTTCGCTTCATGAATTTTTCCTTATTAATGGAATTACAAGCATATGTTACATATGTTACATCAAACGACAGCGACTGAGCGGTCGTAAAAGGTAAAACCATTCCCGAAATAGCCACTTCATATCCGGCTGGAGTGCCAAATCGAATGGAAGACACACCTCTGGAAGGCAGGACATTTGTTTACTGTCAGTAAGCAAAAATGGCTGAGTTCCAGGGGTGTCTTCTGCAGTGGTAGAATCATTACTGGCGACCTGGCATATGCCCTGGATGACCGGTGTTCAGGAATGCCGATACAAAGCTGGAAGACTGGAGATGGAGCGAACGAATCAGCTGCCCCTTGCCTCTTACGCACGTCTTCTGACTGTATCTCGGCAAAACGCAAAGTTTTTTGGCATTTTATGTATTCTATTCTCGCCTCGCAGGTGGCCATAACGACCCATTTATCTGTAGAACGGGTATGTCATATCCATACTGGTGTCTTCCGGGAAATATACCTTGACTAGTACGCACACAAGCGGATAAGAATATCCGAATGTCTCAAACTGCCCACATAATGATAACCTTAATTGCTAACCTGCTATGTAAAAAGTTTCGCGGGAAAATCATGCTTGGCTGCCGTCGAAACTGACCGCTGCAGCGTGGCCCGGGGCCCCTGACAGACTACGAGACGACAACGCAACTACAGCTGGTAGTGTACTGTAGAGGACCGTGTTTGCTTCATTCCTCTGGCAGGAAACATGATGAATATTGTATCTGCATGTGAGTTACGTACAACGGGAGCACGTATAATGTCGAAAGTGTGATTAAAACCGGATCGATTATGTGCGGATTCTGTCCGTTATAAACCGCAGTTTTTTCATATACCTTGAATAAGTCGATAATCCGCGCGCAGATTATCGAGCTGTTTATCTGAACAAGACGCGGAAATCGCATGGCCGGCCATCGATTTACAGCTTATGGCGAATCACAGCTTTTACAGCTAAGGTAGCACAGTTATATATTTAGTGCCAGACTGTCAGTTGAAGCTTCTGTCCGTGTGGCGGTGTGGCAGCCAAAGCCAAAGGCTTATCGACAAAGCGGCCTTGACATCTTGAACTGTCACACAGGGTCTTAAACTTCCGCATGTAAACAGAAATAGCAGCCTTGTATCAGAAGGATTCCAACAACCGTAGTACCCAGTGTAACCCAGGTATTTCGTTCACATAGTTTGTTATACATATCCTTCCCCATCGTACAATTTGGAGATCCAGAAGAACGGCGTATACAGACAACTGCCGCAGTCATGCACCATGTTCAATGATATCAGGACTTGACTGACAGTCTGACAGGTGTAATCCTCTCCACGAAACATTCATAATCCATTTTCGAGAGCTGGACCGCGTTTTCCGACCGCAACCTGGAGGTCATTATATTTCATGAAGCAAAATGACAAAGCCCAATGGCACAAAACGCGACCGACGGTCATGCGTTAGTGGCACTTGCCCTCGTCATCGGAACGCTCGGACTGGCAAATGCAGTCGCGGCCCATCAATTGCTCGCAAGATTGTACAAATTGTTTCCAGCGACGTTGCTTCGGACCCAGGATCCGGCGTGTTCTGCAGTGGGTGCCAGTCGGATTGTGGTGTTTTCGAAAACGTTCTTCCCCTACAGCCCTTGACAGAGAGACAACGACCCACAACAGTAAGTAATGCATCTGTACTGTAGTGGAGTCAGATTCATCCCTAGTAGGAAACACGAAGAATGCATGTATCTCCACCGACTCCACGTGGGTTACTTACAACGCCGCACAGCGTACAATGATGTCGAATGTGCGATCCAAGTCGGATCGAGGGTGCATGGATTCTGTTTACTAGACCACAGGTTTAACAGGTGCCTCGGATAAATCAATGATCTGCCTGCAGATTAGCGAGCTGTTTCTCTAGCATAACCCCGGAAGTCGCTCTGCTGGCAATTGGTTTACTGCTTATTTATTATGGCTAGTGCAATTACAGTACAAATATTTATAGCCAGGTTCTGCCTGTGGGACATCTAGTTTACCGAGAAATTAATCGGCCTTCACAACTTTATTATAATTAGTATCTCACATGGGTCACCATCCCGGAATGATGATTACGAGACTACAGATGCACTCAAAAGACAATAAACTGTAAGGACCAGCGTACAAGAAGGACAACATTACTTCACCAGAATATTGACTAATGGACATGCACTCTACAGACATGTCGTTAAATATATGTTTCCAGTTTTATTGGCAACAGAAAAGAGAGCGAGCGCATGGGCACTACTAACGATTCAAAATTCAAACATTAGGAAAAACAACAAAATCGTTACGAAATGCTGTTATATTGTTTTATCATGTTTCGCATACTATAGTGATGACGTATTTCTATAACCGGCACAGTAATGATTCGTCTGTAAAAATAAATATGCACGTGATAATGGTACCGTGTACCGTGTGCGTACTTTAATTTAGCGTGCTTTAATGTACGTACTTCTTTAAAAGTACACGCATAACAGTCGCACGGGTATATTTCGTCAATGCAGAATGCTACAACAAAGCATCAGTGAGGAATGTGCAATAACAAGCCTGCAAGTTGTTTTGGCAAGTACATTACGAAAACATGACTATGCTTCATTCCGTAAACAAACCCGCGAGTGCTATTAGCATTACCTGCTACTACTTGTATAATATATCGAGGGTATGAATGTCTGTGAAAGCTTATCATTTGTGTACCAAAAGCCCACGTACGAAAGTGCGAGCTGCAGAATATGACTCCGCATTACTAGCAGATGTGAAGACATATCACCTAGTCATTTCTTTACCAGTTTCGAGGATTTTATCATGGAATACGTACGAGTATTTACCGGAATTTGCTTTATTCTTATAGGATTTGTACAGCCGGTAAGTCTATCATTATGGATACATTTGGAGCAAGTCCATGTGCGCTGCTAAAGAGCCGCTTCCGGTCGTAGATTTCCCTTAAGTTTGGTATATTCTTGACCGTTCGTTTGTACACATGCTTATTTCTCATATATGCTTTGGTAGGTATGGCCCGGCACGACATGCGTAGGCACTGGTTCCGCCTGCAAGAAGAATGCGGACTGCTGTGGCAGTGCAAACTTTGCCACAGTACTGTGTGCTAAGAACAAGTGCGTGGCCGCTCCATGCGTCGGCACTGGGTCAGCCTGCAAGAAGAACTCGGACTGTTGTTCAAGTGATAAATTTGCCACAATCCTATGTGCCAAGAACAAGTGCGTAGCCGCACCATGCCTCGGCACTGGTTCGGCCTGCAAAAAGGACACAGACTGCTGTTCTTCGAATCTGCCGGGCATCAAGTGCTCCAAGAACAAGTGCGTTGCAGGTGGTGGCTAGTGGCGTACGAAGGAAGTGGAACACGGATCGCAAATATTTACGTTGTACATACATCTCATAACGTTGTGTACTCGTGACCCTTTGGTGACATGGAACGCGCGCTGGTTGTGTCAAGAACCTCTTTTCCGTCGTGTGAGATGTTTCATGAACTACAATACTCCGTTCCACGTTAGATATACATATGTAAATTCTGTCTTATACTTGTAACGAAATTATCCGGTTAAGAGATATCGACCATTTACTTACGCCTTTCAAGCTAGAAACAGCCTGTTATTGTTGACAGTGCAGTGAAAACCTGCTCGAATCGGCAAACTGCAAGAATGTAGGAAGAATATTAAAGGCCGCTAGGTGTTTGTGTCGCTATTATGATGGTATTATGACATATCATGTGTAGAAGTACATTACTTCAGGAATAAACCGTCGTGCATTGCAATGCTATTAATCCGCCATGCAAAGTGGCTATAAGGAACATAAGCATGCGATTTTGTTTGTCATAACATAGTGACTGTGCTTTTGTTATAGCCAGTTAGGCACAAACGTTTGTTATTTGTACCAGAAGTAGAATAACTGAATGTAGGAAGACTCTGTGAGGGCATCCATAATAATAATAATTATGTTGTGTGTTGCAGTTGCTAGGGATTTTACTCTGGTTCCGTACCGTAGCTGAAATATTGGTACGGAGTTCAGTTTAGTTTTGTATATTCTTGAGCAGACAAACCGATTGCACTATCAGTTCCTGATCACAAACTAACAAGTTGGACAACAACTGCATTCCTGCAACACTGAACAGGAGAAAGGGTTTTAATCCCGAACGACTTAAAGAAACTAAGTATGTACAGAACAGAAAAGAGTGTATGTAGGGCTGTCATCGGCCATTGTCATACACATAAATCATCTAATTGGTAAGTTTGGCCTACCGCTGCCATAACCTTTTCAAAAATGCAGCCGTTGTTACGGGATCACATACGAATAGCGCTGGAGTTATTTCGAAATATTCAAGTAGATATTACTGGTTAACAATATTAATGGTTTTCAGCTTTGGTAGACATTTCATGGTAAATGATTCGGTCTGCTTGGTATGAAAGGTCACATACGGTAGGCGTCGAGAAGATGCAAAGGTACAGTACCAAGTGCCGTATTAGTGTATCTGTAATTAATTAGCAACACCGGGCCATTTCCGGCAGTATATTAGCGAAACATTTATTCCTGTTCCTATTCCGGCAATGTTGCATTCCGATTCTGAGAATTCGCTCCAAGTAGCATTCCTCCAAAGTGTATTCCGTTCCGAGAAACGATTCCGATTCAGTCCAAAGGTGTAAGCCTGCGAAAATGAACTACAGCGCCTCAAGCTTACAGATTACTTTGCGGAAAATGCGCAGGAAAAAATGCACCGCTGACAAGCGAGAAGTTACAAGTCTGGCACTGCTTGATGTAGTAGATTCCAAGGGCGAGCCTGGCTCAAAGATGCTGTTGGGTGAGTAGTTATCCCGTCTGACTATCCTTAACTCAATCATGTTTGGACATGTTTTCCCGATGACCGCATCCGGCCGCCGGCAAATCATGATCAAACATGAATTACCAGCTGACGTCATATTGTTCGGTTGTACCCTGTTTGAATCATGTTTTTACATACGACAGACACGCCCATCGTCATTCGTGTTTGAACATGTTTTATGTAAGCGA
>JAQGAU010004648.1:0-11271 GCA_034698045.1 Paramacrobiotus richtersi | reverse complement strand
TTTAATAAATAATAACTAAATAAATAAAAATAATGGTGACCGACTGACGGAATGACACACAGACATCGACATCCATTCGAGTTGAATATAGAGGACCTTCGCTTCGCTTCGGTCGATTATTGCATTATGGTATGGCAGTTCAAGCACCATTTTATTAACCGCTATTGTTAGGTATCAATTTTGCATGTCAGTACCGTATTGATTGTGCCGTCATATCTGTACGAAGCAATTTGAATTCGATGTTTTGATTTAATAGGTCTATTGTTCCAACTCACGCGGTTACTGTAATAATCAGCTGCACCACTGTTACCGCGACAAAAAAATATTCGATTCAGATCAGCGTATCCCAGTTGCCTAACGTAATTATGTTTGCAGCGTTCTTCCTGGTCTCACCCACCGTAATCAGTCCTCCTTATTTAAAAATCAGGTGCTGTGAAATTTGAGAATGTGGGTACACTGGGTAAGAAGAGTAATGTCTCCGATCGGATTCGATACCTAGCCAGCACGAGCCTTCCGGAGTTCTAGGTACTTCCTAACGTTTGAAAGAGCGCGATGCGCAGATCTTAGATCTACTTTCAAATTTTCATCGATGTGAAAAGCTCCCAAGTTATTCGAGACGAAAAACGCAGGAAAAACGCTATGTGACAGTCGTAGTGTGGTGGCTGACATAAGTAAATCTGAAAATCTGAGAATCTGCAAATCACGCTCCTTCAAACGGCAGTAAGGACGTAGTGATCCAGAAGGCCTGTGCTGACTAAGTTGGGTTGTAAGGTCAAATGATCGAATGACCGATATCCACGCCAATTTGTTTAATAGACGATAGCAAGGCGCCGTTGACTCAAACTAGCACTTTCAGTCATACACAGACAGGAGCGAATTTAAGGGGGAGCACCGGGGCACGTGCCCCCCCGGACATATTGCGAAATCGGGTTCCTCAAAAATACAAAGGGGGGAGTACTGATAACTTCAACCGGCCTTTCCCTCAATGACAACAAAGAGGGGAGTATTGTCAGTAGTGTTCAAATTTGAAAGCGCTAAACTAGTCCAGTGCGGCAGAAAATCCAGTGATGTTCTGCTCGCCTCGCTAGTTTCGCCGCTGTATGCCGGCCGTATCAAACTGCAGCAAACCGATCATATGTACTGTAGCTTCGGTAAGAGCAAGCATCAGTGGCTACTCACAGAGAAATTACGCTATTTCACTGACAATTTCCAATTCTATCTCGTAATTGTGCGAAATACGAGTCCGTACTATCCGCAGAGATTTTAAGTTGACGAAAACTGCTCGCTTTCACAGCTTCACTTGGCAAAATTTTTACAACCACATGCTGTGCAAAACTGCCTACAGTTATTGTACGTAAGTACCTATTGCCGTTTTAATTGAATCAATACGGATAGCTTTCGAGCTCTTGTTATGTCGTAAAATTTTACTAGATACTATGCAAAGAAAGATTAAGCCCTTTTATTTTGAGCGGAAACGGGACGCAACTGACCGCTGCAAAAAGTATTGGTAATAGGAAAATGTACAGTTACCAAAAGAGGAGTTATTGATTTACATGCACCGGCTGCTGTGGTGTACGGTCAAAAAAAGAACACCGACAAGTTTTGAATGCCACCTCATCTACTTTAAATCAAAAGAGTTATGCGAGCGAAAATGACAGTTAACCAATATGTGGTCAGCAAAATCAAACTTTTTTGATTGTAGCCGGGATTTAGGTCCTGTAGGATCAGTGATGGAAACTGGTAACGAAAACATTACCTCAGCAACGGAAACTATACCTTTCAGAACACCGCAGTACCGTTGTTCCGTTTGTAGAATCTGCTGCCTCAGGTCCTGTTTACCGGCCGGCAGCATGGTGACCAGAAATACCGAGCCGGCCGGTAAACCAGCAAAATTACCGGTCAGAAAGATTTCGGTACCCTTCCGGTCTAAGCTGAGCAAATGAACGAAAATTTGCATTTTTTACAAGAATTTTCCGTTATTCGATGACGAGATAGTCCGATGGCTTCGCGCTACGCGCGCTGCTATCCATAGTTAGTTATGGTAAGTTGTAGCGCTTTTGTACGTGATGAATCCAAAAACGAGCTTGTACAATAACGAGGTATCGTTATTGAGGTCTAACAAAGTCCAAAAATTCGCGAAAAAATGTCAGAACGAGAACGAATACTGCGGGAGGCGAAAATAAAGCGGTTTTATATAATATAATAGTTCTAGTTGATTGGCTTCCCGTTGGGTTCCTAGGTTCCCGGATTTGAAGTGCCCCTCCCGCCCAGATGAGTTAAATTCGCCCATGTACACAGAACGGTATGTTAAGCAAGTTAAATTCATCATATTCACCGTTAGGTCCTTATCGTAATATTTCATTATAGAAGTTGGTTAGTCGCTTATCAGCATGCACATATCGTTATCGCTTTCAGCTAGCGCTGTTTACTAATCTCGGGGGTTGGCCATCAGTTAAGCACAGAAAAATTCTCCGTCTAAGGCTGCAGATATTCTTCGAAGTATGTGCTGTAATCTAGCATTAATTTTCTACGTTTAAATATACTTGATTCTCTAATATTTACTATTCGTTCTTGCAGGAAACTGCACTGTATACGTAAATGAATCGATCATCTACTGAATGTGCAGCGCATGTGATCTCTGGCTGTAAAGTTCCAGTATGATATCTTATCGAAAATTACGGCAGTATACCAGGAGAGCTTTTTGTGGGCATCTCACGCCTCGGGAAAATTGAGTTTATACGTGCTTGCAACAACTGCACAATACTTCAATCCAGCACCAACCGTAACCGTAACTGCGATACCGGTCACTCTCGTTCAATGATTTAGATATATTTGTTTATTTATTGCATACTTGCTGTGGCAGAATCATGGCAAAATCGTTCGGTAGCACTTGCACATATCACTATGATCCAAATGATCGTATTGGCAAAGGTGGTTATGGAGTTGTTTATAAAGCATTCCTGAAAGAGCGCGGTGACTTTTTGGGTAATGATACCGTTGCTGTGAAAGTGCTGTCACTGGAAACGAACGACGGCGATCCCCACCATTCCGAAAAAACCGAGGAAGGAGTTGATCACAACAGTGTCAAGTGGACATCGTTGCTGGAGCTTCGGCACGAAAATGTCGTGTCACACCACAAAGTGACTCCTGTGAGATCAATGCATATTGAAATTATGATGGACTACTTTCCAGGTTTGCGCGCAATCTAATACAACATAACTACTGAAACAGTTCCGGGATTTATTGATTTTCAATTCCAGTTTGGACTGGAATTACAGTCAAAGTCACGCTACCGAATGACGGAAAAGTTTCGGTTCTTTCGGACAGTGCACTAAGTACAGTGCTTTGAATTAAAAAAAAATACAGCCGTACTTTGCTTTTGCTTTATTTGGCTTGTATTGTTCTTCGAAACCGGCTCAGTAACAGTTTACTGTTAATACACACAATTCTGAACGGTAATTTCAAGATACCATTACAATGGAGGCTGTAACAGAGCAGAGAGATGGAATACAGCAAGCTCGCACAAGGCAAGCGCCAATTTTACGCCCAGCGCCAATTTTTTAACGCCCAGCCCAGGCAGCGAGACTAACAACAGAAGGAGATAAGAGAGAGATTCAATCAAAACGGTTGTTCAGTATACTGAGCTTTTTGATTCGCTATCCGGGAAGAGCCGGAACGTCTCTGTATTTATGTAATTAGCAAACAACTAAGTAACTTTCGGTGCATGCAAACATCCATAAGCTAAAATTTCTTTTTAATACAATTTGCGGTCTTTTCAGAGGGTGATCTGGCTGTCTTCACGAAAAACGTCAAAAATTATATTTCCAGCGCCGGAATAGCACACTTTGGGCAGCAGATTGCAAATGGACTATACTTCTTGCATAGCAGGAATGTAATACATGGGGATATGAAGCCGCAAAACATACTTCTGCGGCGTATCGATTACCGGCCACTGGTGATTGGACAAGAGCACAGAGCATACACTTTGCACATTGGCGATCTAGAGGGCCGGATAATCATGCTCCAGAACTCTACCTGCACCAAAGATATGAAGGATACTTGTGGAACCGCTCGCTATATGTCTCCGGAAAGGGTCAAAACAATGGTCGGTCAAGCCAGCTTCATCCCAGGAAGAGCCACAGACATCTGGAGTCTCGGATGTATTATCCTGGATCTAGCTGATTTCCATAGCGGAAATAAGGAAAAGTGGCTAAAGAGGAAAAGCAGTTTGGATCATCCAGTTCGAGTGGACGACATGGATAAACTTGCGGTTTTATTCCGTATCGCGCAAGACCACGTTCCAGTTGTTAATCAGTCTGTTCGTAAAGATATAGTTCAGATAATTGAATTATGCTTGCGTGAAGAACCAGGGAAGCGACCGTTAGCCGGAGACATGCTGCAAAAACTGAAAAAGGCTTGCAGTGACCTTGAAGCTGGTAAGCCATATTATGCTGGAATTGATACAGAAAGGAACAATCCAATAACCTTAACCGTGGCGATAGCTTCGATTTTGATCTGTCTTAAGCAGTTGAATGGTGCAGCTGAGGAAAACATTCTCTATAATTAAATGTATTTCCAGAATGGGCAGACGTTATCCCGCTGGATTTAGTTCGAGTCATTGGCACTGGTGATGTCGGCACAGTATACGAGGCAGTGCGAAAAGACACAAACGAGACGGTTGCTGTCAAACGCATTTCGGCCAAGTACCACATTCCCGATAACGACTTTGCTTGGCTAGGCCGAATTCACTCACGATTAGAAACCGTTCGGGCACTGAGTCATCCATACCTGTTACGTTGCTTACATGGTCAAGTTTTTTCCCCCAAACACGATGATGCTTCATGGCCATACTATGACATTATTATGGAATCATGTCAAGGTATCCAAGATATGGAATATATTTTTACAGACAAGTCGTAACTAAATTGATTTCTGTTGCAGGTGGAACACTTCATGGTCTTCTTAAAACATTCACGCTTCCGCCACCACTGTTGCAGAAATGGACCCAGCAACTAGTCGAGGCCGTTGCCTACTTACATGATCAGCGCTGCATCCACCGGAACATTAATAGCGTCAACGTCTTATTGTCGTCGACTGGCATCGACAACTGCAACCTTAAAATTTCCGGTTTAGATTTTCTGAAGCGGTTACGGACAGATTTCACTATGGAGAATGAAATTTCATCGAATAAAGGTGCGGTTTACTTTTCGTCACCGGAAATGGTTCGCGGGGAAAGATTTGTGGGAAGAGAAACCGATATCTGGAGCCTAGGTTGTGTGGTTATACAAATGGTGATCGGACGCCTTCCCCAGTATTTCAGTGAAGACCCTAAAGGAACGTGCTGTGAGGTCAGCGGAGAACTTCCAGTAATGTATTTCATTGGGTCTGGAGGAGCACCAGCGATTCCGGAGAAACTCCCGCATCAACTTAAAGACTTTATCGAGCGATGCATTGTCCGGAGTCCTAAAGAAAGATCGTGTGCAGCTGACCTGAGAAAGCACCCGTTTCTATGCGCTAGTGAGACGGAAATTCAACACTGGGTTTTACCTGCCCGGGAAGCCGAAAGGGCCGTTAACGGCGGTGAGGAGAAAGATGACGCTACTGATGTTTCATCTGCTCGCAGGGGTCTCAAACGGAAGAACGACAGTACCGAGGACGACAGCTGACAAGAATGTCGAATGATTCCATGGAATGTGATTTTCGTATTTTGTAGACAACTTTCTCCGAACTGGAACTTCCAGCGGTATGTAGTGCGTACACGGTACAGCTTAACGCCTTTACTTCAGTTTTGATGCTGTTAGTTGATAACTTGATACCAGTTCGGCAGTCTGAGGTGTTACTCAAGTTTAATGTTTGGTTCTAGATCACACCACCCGAAAAATAAGTAGCAAAAGAGCAGTCTCGATTTTGGGACCTTTTAATGGCTTTTAGCATCGTGCAGTAATTGTAATCAGGTTCTCGATTATTGATGTTCTACATCGTAGGTGTCTTTCATGCATAAGGTCAAAGTTCGCGCGAAAAGGAGGGTGTGAATAAAAGCTAATGGAACTTGTATTCCGTCTGTATACGCAATTACGTACCTGATGTATGTCATTCGTTTTGTCACATTGTTCTGTCTGCTCTGCATGAAGACCAAAAGGAGATAACACCATCCGAAAATCCATCACAGAAAAAAAGCTCAGTCAACAATAACAAAAATAAAACAGAAACACAAAACTGATCCGTACCAGCCGGATCCCAGAAATACCATTCCCATCACAAAAACAAATCTACAAAATTTCAACAACAAAAAGACTGTTTTACACAGAAGATCCATCCGTCGAAAAGTTTGGCGTCCAAATGCACACCTGACGGTCTTTTTCCAGACCACCCGAGGCAATGCACGGCGCAAAGGGATGACAGGCCGTCGATATGACTACAAGCACAACACACAACTGATTCACAATGCGAAGAATATTATGTAAAAAACTAAGTAAAAAACTAAACTAACAAGGGAACAATCCCAGGCCCCATATTCAGAAAAATTTCTAAACTTCTATGCGAATATCGAATGACCCACTGAACTTAAAAAAAACATTTCTGGCTGCTGTGAATTAGCTGGGCCCCTTTGGGGTAATTTGCCTAACAATGTATTATGAATACTGTAGTACAATGCGCATACCATACGAATAGAAGGGGTGCCAGCTAAAGTTCTGTTTAATCTGGTGCTAGTTCGCTTCGCCGGTTACAATCAAGATGATTAATTTTAAGATATTCTGCACGATAGCAGTATCGAACGAGGCAGAAAATCGAGTCGCCTCAAAAGGTTGCGGGCCGATGGCAACTGCTGTTATACAGCCCCCTTTTGGTTTTTAATGAACTACCGCAGTGTAATAGCTCCAGCAAAATCTTGAGGCGACTAATTTTCTACCCCATTTGCTATTGCTTATCGTGCTGAGATGCTCTAAAATTATTTATTTTGATTGTGACCGGAGAAGCGAACCGGTACCTGATTTAAAAGAACTAGCTGTACTCGTATGGTATGCGCAATGTACTGCAGTATTCGTGATACATTGTTACGCAAATACCCCCAAAGGGGCCCAGCTGCTTCACAGCAGCCAGCAATATTTTTTTCAAGTTCAATGGATCATTCTATGTTTGCATAAGAGTTTTGAAATTTTTCTGAATTTGGGGCCTGGGATTGTTCCCTTGTAAGTAAGTAGAAAAGTGTGAAAAATTGAACGCTCAGCCTCTTATCATCGAATGTTTTCACGTAAATTTACACCAGAAGGTTAATGCTTAATATTTTCAGATTATTCTGATGATAATTTACAGCGCCAATGTATTTGTATACTATCAGACGTAGTAATCGAGCTGATCTAATAATTTTTAACTATTCCATACTGCCAGTGATTTTTACCAGTCCAATCGCTGTTTTTTTTATTTTTTTTATAAATTTTTAATCTTTTTTTCTTTTAATCCGATTACTAATTTGTGTATAATTAGAACAGATACAGTGCACTAAAAGCGTCTACTAACCGGCATCGGTGTGGGCCTCCAACGTGTGCAGAATCCGCCGCGAACTGACATCCCAAATATAAACCTGAAAAAATATCATTTTGTGTTCGATTCATCCGTTAGCTCTTATTTCGACAATGTTTTATTATCTGTTTACGAATAGGCAATATTTACTATTAATTTTTGTGAATTACTGTATTTAAATATTTGTTCATCTATTTTTATTACATACCGGTATTTATTGGAACTATTAACTATTATTTATTTATTTTCATTATCATCATTATTATCATCATAATATTATGTTTTTATTATTTATATACTGGTACGATAAACTTTGATTGTTTTATTCTTATTATCATTATTTCATAATATTTTATTATTTGTTCATGTTCAACATTTATTCCTTTTGTGAACTACTGTATTTATTTATATCTTTATCTATTTTTAATAGTTATTTAATTCTAATATTAATTTTTATAAACTTTATTATCAATATTTATCGTTTAACCTTATGGTCTTCTGATCCCGACACAATCCATGCGCCGGTGCCGTTACTGCCACTAAACGTGAAAAAACTGGAAGAAATGCAGTATGTATCATTCACATGGCCCTGGTAGATCTTTTTGGCTCTGTTCCGCAGGTAATCCGTCATCTTGATTGTGCCTGAAAAAGTCTGGATTATTCGCGAAACAAAACGTATCAAATTAATTAATCATAATATCGTTCATTCATAATGACAAATCTACACAAAAAGAAAAAAAACAACCAATCCCTACCAAACAATTCACAAATGTAATACCTAACAGAATCATCACATCGAAATTCTGAATTTTTCACAAAAACTTCATGACAGAAAACTTTTTACGAAAAATTAACAGTTTTAATTTTTTACCTTTTATTTTTATTATTATATTTATTATTTTTAACACTGGTACTGATAAAAAAGTACTGACAAATCTAACATGCTCGGTTAAACAAAAAAAAATTAAATTCACAGTTCCGGAAATAACTTTCTTTAATTATAATTTTATTATAATAAATTAATTATTTTTCATTTAATTAATTTTAAATTTTCACAAAAAATTAATTGATTTTATTAGGATTATTACGAGCCAGAACTTCTTCGGAAGACACGTGAATAACGAAAAAGAACAAAAACCAAAATGTATAACAACACCGTATTCCGCAACGAACACCGATAAATCCTTTCAAAATTAACCAGAAATTACAACATACCATTCATATGCGAGGCGAGAATGTAGCGTCCATTGGGCGCGAACGTAGCACACCCCACGGGCGTGCTCTTCTGTTCCACCAGGGTTTTGAGGAGATTCCCGGTGGATACATCCCAAATCCGACACAATCCGTCGGTGCTGGCCGTCAGCACAATACTGGCATCCCGGTGAAACTCCACCGACGACACGGGTGAGAAATGCGCCCGTGTCACACTGCGGACCGCCCGTCCACTCCGCACATCCCACAACATCAGCGAGCCGTCTTCACCGCCCGTGGCTACCATATTGCCCTGTAATTATGTATTCTTTATATAAACTTCATTTTCCCTAGTGATCTATTCTTATTCTCTACATAATTTCAGTAATTTTAATACTAATTTTAATTAAATAATTTTAATAATATTAAATAATAATTTAATAATTAATAATGTTGTTGTTTTATTTAATAATTTCAGTAATTTTGTTTAATAATTTTAATTTAAAAATAATTTTAATAATAATAAATAAAAATTTAATAAATAAAAATGCTCTTTTGTTTAATAATTTTAGTAATTTTGTTTAATAATTTTAATTTAAAAATAATTTTAATTTAAAAATAATTTTAATAATAATAAATAAAAATTTAATAATTTAATAATTAATAATAATGCTGTTTCGTTTATTAATTTTAGTAATTTTGAATTGTCTAAATAAACTTCATTTTTCATATTGATCTATTCTTATTCTATACGTAAATTTAATTCTCTGCGCAGTTTCTATTCTCTAGTATCTTTCTCTAAATGGAAATGCTTTTCCCCTTAATTTGAGATGCATTTGGAATCTGTCTCACTGTTATTCCAACGATCATAACAATCATTATCATCATCATGCCATGACGATTTTTTCGCATTTATTCCTTGTTTGATTTACCATTGTTTACACTTTAATACACGGTTTTCCTAATTTTTCTTACAGTTTAATTTTTTGTGGTTTTTATCCAGTGATTCACCATTTTTTACACAACCTGATCTAAAACTTTTTCAACTGAAAAAATAAAAATTTATGGAAACTTTTCAAATCGATAACTGAATCAACCAACTCAATGCTGAAGTAATAGCCTTCAAGATGTTGAGAAATAAGCCACTGTTCTACGAACTCTCGTACAACTGGAGCAATTAAAAAATGTACACGCTGGATAGGAAAAGAATTCTGGAATATTTTGGAAATAATTTGGACAAAACACTCGCGAAAAAAAACGTCCGACAATAAAGAATCAGCTGGAAAGAAATGCGAAATAAAATTAGCAAAACTTGCGATCAAAACAAGAAAAAAAATTACATGAGTACATAAACCTGACAGGTAATTTCTGCGCTGCGCAATATAGCAAAGTCGGATAAATCAATTATAATAATTATGATCAAAGTGAACTTATATACGATAAAAACGTAAGTACACAAACAAAACCAGCAAAAACATATGACTGAAATACGATAAACCAAAATTACGCAGAATAAAATAATATATATTATAAAAATACGCACATAAATTTAACCTAGTCGATGAGCTAAAAAACGTATACATAAAACGAAAAACAAATACTTATACACAAATATATTTATATGTATACTTATATATTAAAATATACATATAAATCCGATACATAAAAACGATAAATAAAAGCCTCATTATATCATGATAAAGAGGTAAAACACATATGAATCAGATAGGTAAATCGCCGTAAATGGACTAGCCATACCTGGATATTCCAGCCACAGCTAAACACACACATGGTGTGTCCCTTGAGTGTCCCAATCTTCTTGACACTGCTGGCATCCCACACCTTCCCTTTGCAATCATCCGCCACCGTGAGAAAATAGCGTCCATCACCGCTACATCGTAGATCGTTAATGCCCAATCCGTGACCGATCACCTTATAAGAAAATCATATTATAAGAAAAAATAAGTGAACGGGAATTTTTCTCGAAAGTATTTTCTGCATTACCATTGCTGTTTATGGGCGAATACTTCTTTTCACGGGCATTGCAGATTTTCTTTGCAGAATAAATTCTGTGCAAAATTTTGATTTTCGACGATTCTAACATTTCCAATTTATTATTTAATAAATATTATTTATATATTATTATTTAATAATAATAATAATTGGTGATTGTGCTGTTTTGCGGGATTAGTCGTTGCGAATAGAACTGCTTACTATATATTATTCTTGTCATCTTTATTCAATATGTTAGCGTAATATTTTGCGATATTCAGTAATTTCGCAATCATTCACCATGAACTTTCTGTGAATTAGTCTAACAGTAGTTGCTGGAGATGTCGTAGAACAGTGGCTCACAATATCCATTTGTCGCAGTTCTTAAAGTCTTCGATTTATGTGATAAT
This sequence comes from Paramacrobiotus richtersi, assembly GCA_034698045.1. NCBI lineage: Eukaryota > Metazoa > Tardigrada > Eutardigrada > Parachela > Macrobiotidae > Paramacrobiotus > Paramacrobiotus richtersi. Next base: position 157 of record JAQGAU010004648.1, on the reverse strand, counting down.
TGGGACTACAAGTAAAAAAAACCATAAAAGATATTTTTTTTAGATATGAGAAAGTTTTTCCGATTTGAGCTTGCGAGACAACAATCGACGTCTTTTCGTCCAGAAAGCTTATCTACCGAAACAAATCTGGAGAAATCTAAAAAATGATTAAATAAAT
>JAQGAU010004647.1:0-11274 GCA_034698045.1 Paramacrobiotus richtersi | reverse complement strand
TCCGGTACCGTGACCGACGGACGGACAAAAAACACATTTTCATTGAATATAGAAGACCTTCGCTTCGCTTCGGTCGATTATTATTTAATGCTGAACAAGTGACTGATTTTTAATACTGAACAAGTCACTGACTTCACTAATTACATCCGTTCGAAAGAATCGGTTAAATTTTGATTTTGTACAAGATCATGTATACAACAACAGTACACAGCTGCATCATGATTTCCCGTTTAATATTTGAATATTCATTTCCATTGAAACAGCAATATCGAATACCCATTCCCAATAAAACAAAACAAAACCTCGCATAACAAAAGGCAAAACCACCATTTCATTAGCACATTCAACGAAATAAGAAATCATTCCATTTAAAACAATAAAGAAGTCAAAACTATCCACCTGTCGACATCTATCTTATAATGCAAAAGCATCAAACACTCAAGAAATCCATTTGACTGTCTAATCCGTCCACACAGCCATCAAACTCAAACAAAAAATACCGCAAACCGATCCTATCACCTTTCTGTCCAAGCTTACAGCGAACTAAACTCAAAGGAAGGAATAATCATCTCTACTTCCTCCCCATCGGTGGGCGGGATACTGGCCGATAAGCTGAAGTGCACCGGCATCGGACGCTGTGGAATCTCAATGTAGGGATCCTGCGGAACACAGACCGAGCCGGCAAACTGGTGATCGCGGCGGGGTGACCCGGATTTGATGGTTTCCTGGGTGGAACGGAAGACCACACGCAGATCATCACGGTACATCTTGTGGACGGTGTATGGCGGAGAACTATGAAGCATATGAAATATTCTGCACCGTTCTTCCAGGTATAACGTGGACACAGTCCCATGCTATGCAGAATGCGTTCCAGGTTATTAGGTCTTGCAACTCTTGTTAAGTTATAGCTTTCCAGTGGGTGCTCGTACGAATACAGCGAGTGAAGTTCAGGAAACTGGTAATCTTCAGTTTTTTCCATGATAATACAAATGTCAACCAAACTATATATAGTACGACGTGCCTGCAGGTTTGTGCAGTCAGCTAGCACCAATTTTGTGAAGGTGCGAATTCAGATCGTAAACGAAACCAAGTTTTTCATCGTACATTCGTTTTCCGTAACCGTACCTGCTTTTTTCCAGTCGACAGTCAAACTTCTGGAACCACACTGGCTTAGCGGCAAACTCCATGGGCTGGACCACATATTCCCCCGGCAGTTCATCCACATCGCCCCATTTGGCAAAGGTCATGTGGATACTCTCCGCGTTCCGCCCACTTTTCTCCAAATACGAAGCCATTCCGAATGAGACGTGCGGATCCAAGGCGTTAACATTTCCGATTACATCGAAAGTGTAATCCCCGAAACCAAAGGCACTGTCGCTGTAAATGTATGATCCAAACCAGCGTCCCCCAAACACCGTCAGTTTCAAGTGCAGCTGACCGTTCCGATCGACCCAAGCGTTCCGGGCGTCGAACATCTCCAAACCTTGAGAAGAAAACTGTCCCATGTGGAATGCAAATTAAGCCTTATTTACGAACTTTTGTTATAAAATGTTTACAGTTTTTTGGTAATGAACTGACGATGTTGTTGATTTTTTTAACATTTTAATTATATAACATTCCATGTGGTTCACAAATGTTCGGAAAATTATTAATTTACAGATATCTTTAAACTATCGACCGATGTGCACGATTAAATGATGATGGTCACTTGATTAAACCATACTACACGAAATATCCCACGCCACATCTAAATCACTTTTCCGGCCCTTTACGAGTTTTTCAGTATAATGCACTGTTTAATATTCACAGAAAAATATTTCTAATTATTTTTAATTAGTTAGTCATCTACAGGAGTCTAATCTACTCTGCCCATTTACAAAACCTGCTAGAGTAAGAAAATCTTGTTGCCAGTTTTTCTGATTGTGTTTTCATTTAATTCTGACGTCTTATACAGCCTACTGTTAGTTTATAAATCTGTAAATCGAAATTACTCACAAAAATCACGAGTAGTTTACCATGTTCGGAATGCTTGACATGCCATTTATATCCTGAGAAATTCAGTTCCCGACGGTATGGAGGCACTGCGGAAACAGTTGTTGCCTGGCTAAATTCAAACTCATCGTCCGGATAGTGTCGTGTCCAGCCGGTATCCTTGCGAACATCGTTGGAAGAATTATCCGAGAGATCTATTACAAACAGAGAAATTTTCAACAACATTATTATAAACATTATTTCAAAAAGGTTATGCAAATTATTTCAGCAAATTATACAAATCATTTCAAGAACATTTTCAACAACTCTATTATAAACAACAGTTCATTATTAATAAAACATCAGATACAAGACAGCACGGGTTTTTAGTTCGAGCTAATCAGACAACTGATACGTAACTAAACATGGCAACGTTAACAGATCCAATTTTACTAACAATCTGCTGCAATTATTTTGTAACTGTGACTTGTACCGTATTTTTTCAACTAAGCCTCTTAAGGCATATTTTTCCAAGCCGCCGCCAGACCAGGACCAAGCGTGCCCTTTGAAACGTGAAGGTCGCGCAAAGGTTACCGTTACGGGAAGAGTGGAAGATCAGTATGTGCGTTTAACTGACACACAAATCGATCGAATGGTCACAAATCCAGGTTTTTGCGTTTTTGTACGTAAAACGTTAAAAGGCTTTTCGAAAAGTAAAGGTTGGGAAAAACTCAAGAGAAAAAGTGTTGTTTCGAAATTCTCACAATTCGCCGTGCAATGCAATGAAAGCTATAACTATGCCAAATGGGGTGCCTAATCCATACAGCCATTATTCTACACTTCCTCGCATATAACCCAAACAGCAAAATGTCACTAATATTAACAATTTAACACTACCCCATATATTAGTGGCATGATCGACCATGCTGTCTTTTATTAAGTAGTAAAATACAAAATCACTGTTTGTCAAAACGATCTCTGTTTCTGGATAAGCGTCATCCTATAATATTAATCACAATATAATCAGCTACTCCGTTGTTGCAGCTCTTCCCTAAATCGCAAGATTCACGGAGCGGAAGCATTTCATAGAAAATAGATTATATTCTCATTTAAATATTCATATAATTATTTTAATACAAATATCAATATTTACAGGTACGCAGCCGTACGCTATCTATCTTTGTTCATATATTCAGCTAGAAACCGCTTTGACTAGCTGAACAACCACACCGCTCACCTTCGGTCAACAACGACGATTCATTTGTCGGCGTTTTATCATCCCATTCATTCTTCACATCCGGCGAATTCGCCCAGCCGTTCCCGACATTCTCCGAATTTCCCCAGCCACCGCTTTCATTATTTCCGTTTCCCCAACTGTTGTTTCCGCGATCGTCATCATTTCCACCACTGTTCTGCTCATCTGCGTTACCCCATCCATCGTTTGTTTCACTGCGGTCATCTTGGCGATCCTGGTCGTTATCCCCACCATTTCCAATGGTCCAATCATTATTTCCTCCGTTTTCGTTCCCCCATCCACCACTTGCTTCATTTCCACTGTCCAAACCATCCTGCTGCTCAGATTCATTGCCCCAACCGCTGTCATCACGGTTTTCGTTCCCCCATCCGTTTTTTCGTCCGCTCTCTCGGTTCCAACCACCACTTCCGTCATTCTCATCCCCCCATCCGTTTTCTTCGTTATGGGTTGAATTCCCCCAGTTATCGTTGTTGTCCACGTTGACCCGTTCCTCAGAGCTCCAGTCGGAAGAAAATCCGTTTTCCCCTTCGAATTCAGCAACCCGTGTCTGCTGATCATCCGCATCCAGGTAAATCGTTCCGCTTCCGCTGCTGCCTGCACGCTGCAGACGATGGCTGACGGTGCCGCCTAAAAGTTGACCCAAACGGTCAAATATCTCCCGGCTTTTCGTTTCCACCAGATCCTGCAGCGAACGGTACTCGGCGATCAGTTTCTCGCGGAATGAAGATTCGTTACGGACGTCACTGCGCTTCTTTGACCACTGAAAACACAATACGATTGTGTTACTGCGTCAAATCCCTGTATGGCTACTCAATTAAATGCGGCTGAATACAGGGATCTACTAAATACAACCATATACAAATGGAACAATGTTGCTTCTGCGGCCACATTTCCGTACTTCTTAGCGGCCAAATATCTCAACATACAGGGAAGCTAAGAATGTGACAGAGTTTACTAACCTTGCTGCCAGTGGCTGCTGAATTCTTCCGTCCAGGGCCCCACGCCTCCATTTCTGGTCTTTCAGATTTTTCCTTGCGGTACTTCCGGCTATCTTCGCTTATCATGGATTCTTCCTGTGCATAGTGGGTTACGACATAAGCGGCCAAATCAAGCAGACGAGTGACGGATTCTTCCACTGGCGGACTGATGCAGACGGACGACAGCAGATCATTCAAAACTACCACTACGAATTACGAAATGAATTTATTCATCGGTCATAAGAAAATTTTATAAAATAGTTATCCGGGAAAAGGGATTTTGCATCGGGGAAGACTTACAGGAGTCCCGGGCCGATCCATTCTCCGCGGCGGGACGATCAATGGTTCCGGCCATTTTCCCTGCGATCGCAATGCCAGTATGCAGTTTGCGAGTTTCAGAGCAAAGTAGATGTATGGTAAAATAATACTGGTTAGAAACATAGGTCAATGAAAGATTTTGGTAGAAAAAGTTAAGAAAAGTCAAACATGAAACAAGCAACAGTTGCAAGTTACAAAGTAAACAAGCGACGGAATGATCAGCTGGAAATTTCGAATCGCGGAATTTTCACAAAGGTGCCGTCGCTACTGTCTGCCATTGCCAGTGCACGCGCAAGTTGTGCGCACTGGTGCATGCACCGTATCTTCTGCACGTTCATCCCGGTGAGGTGTTACAGCAGTCTCTGAAATAACTATAAGTAAATTTATAGAAACTGACATTTCGAAAATGATATTGCTTACTTGCAGTAGAATTATGACATCGTAATCAAATTCTAAAGGGTGGTATTTTTTCAAAAACTGGCAACGTTGTGCATTTGTAAAATCTAATGCACCACAGTTGGCTTTTCCGCTAAATCGTAATCCATTGGATTTCCTGTACTCGCTTAAATAATGGCTCTTGAGCTAATACAGAACTTCACAATTACAGTTTTTTTAAATACTTTCTCGCATCTATTGAGTTATTTATTATTAACTTCAAATTCGAAACTTTTTCTGGATTTTAATCGGAAAGCGGCAGTATGCAGCCAAAGATTCCACTCATGGATATAATGGTATTTCGCTCTGGAATCCTCACCGATTCCAGTAGCCCAACCCTCTCTCATTGAATGGCAAATTAGCATTCATTTAACTTTATTCATTTCCCTGCGGTGTGGATTCTCTCTGTGTGTGTCTGATCTGGATCTCTTTGCAAAATCAGTCCCTTCCAGCTTTGGTCTTCCATACTGTTTCCTTCCTTTCCTCCAAACATATCCCCCGATCGATGCTGCATATTTCCCGTACAAATCCATGTCTGTAAGATCAGCAAACAACGCCATGATTTCTTCATTAACCATAATTCCCCTTTGATTTTGCCGTTTGATTCTGGAGCAAATTCCTGAATTGTCCGCGGGATACGGATCATTTTCGATAGGATCAGACAGTACACTGTACGGGTACGTAGAATGAAGTAAACTGTGTGCGCTTGATGCAGATCGGCTGAAGAGTGTGTTGAGTAACGAAGCGGATCGTATTTCAGGTCAGTTGTCATTTGCGCCTGTTGGCAGCGTTTTTCCAAACGAGCATCTCTCGGCTAAGTGCCTCATGTCATCGGTTGGGCGATTGTCTCTCTGTGGCGCGGTTGCTTCTTTGGATCTAATGTTTATTTTCTGGTGAAACGGGGTTCAAGTGGCGAAAGTGGAGTTTGTGTGTGCTGGATGGGAATCTGTGGAAAACGAGACAGTTGGCGCGTGAAAAACTTGTGTTGGTGAGTGAAATTATTGCTTTTTCTACGGACTCGTTATGATTTTTGAATTAAGTGATTGGTTTTGGATTACTAGGTTGCGGTTGTATGTTACAGTGCAGAGAATTTTTTATTTTATTCTGTCGTATTTTTCCACGGTTTCATTAAACCGGAAATTATCTGTGTGTTTTGGAAATTTTCGAAAGGTAATTTTTCGGTCTTTTGTATCACATTTCACGTTGAGCGTATTGCTTGCTTTTTGAAAAGTGTTTCTCCGGGGAAATATGGAAATTATCATGTTATCTGCGGAGAAAAATTAGGCAGTTCTGGTCGAATGGGATTTTTGGGATTTTTAATAATTTTTGATTGATTTTTGGCACTTTATTTTTGCATTTTCGCAGAGTTTATAAATAAAATGCGGACAGAAAAAAATGGAAAATTTAATTGAATTTTTGCTTTGCATCGGTACAAATTCGTTGCTTTCCTATTTTAATTTTTAATGAACCAAAGTGATGGCTTGTGACATAAAGCACTTACAAACAAGCACGAATGGATTTTTAATTACATTTATCGAAAATTAGTTTCGTGGTAAACTATTCATGAAAGAAAGCTTGATATTTTTGGATTTTTTTCACCGAGAGAAACCTTTCTTCCATCCCCTCCATGAAACTATCGATCTTCCCACCATAGTCCAATTAATATCCAATATTTCCCAGCTTTGTTGAATAAGATATGTGAACCCTTCGCTGCTGTTTGCACAGCCATAAGCGCGCGGTGGTTGTGCACTTTTGATGGATGTTCATGTTGTTTGTGTATCTATCATAAGGGACGATAGAGATGCTCCGGCCTGGATATATCCGGCGGTAGATATTTCATTAGACATCTCTTCCAATACTCAATTACTCCATCCACTTTACATGAAAACAGCACAGGCCCCGGGACGCTCCCGGCAGTGTTCCACATTTTCTGCTTACAAGCGTGCAGTGGTAATGAATGGCCGCTTATTGTTCCCTTGTGCTTGTGTGACTGTGATTTTTGCATGTTTGTCGGGAGGTTTGGGTGGAAAATCTGTGCGATGCCGTGATCAGATTTTCTGGGGTGAATTTGTTCTTTCTTGGTCTTATATTTGCTTCTGTTTGCTGTTTTAATAATATCAATATTCCGCTCGCAGCCTGAGAATATTCAGTTGATTGTTTTGATAAACGGATCCTAGTTTTCGAATAAAGGCGGTTTTTAAAAACATTCTTTTGTGATTTTATTGTTTATCCTGTTTTTGGGATGGTCCCGCAATTTTGTGGATTTTTTTTGCAAGTAGAAAATGTTTTTATCACACTGATTTATTTTGCTGGTACGATTAGCTTTTTTTGCTTCAACAGTATGATATGTTTCACCGGTAAGTGAAATAAATAAAAAAATTTAATTTTATAAGTGGTTTTTTGTGTTTTGAGTGCTACTTTGTCTTGGGGTGTGCACTTTGATGTTTTTTCCTGAATTTCGCGTCTTCTTCGCTTGGGATGCAATTGGCTGATCTATCGATTCCGTGCTGAGTTTTATTGCTCCCAATCTTTGTTTATTTTCCGGTTGGGTTGTTGGTTGCGAGGTTCATTCCAGTTGAGTGGGAGTTTTAAAAGTAGGTCATATTTTTGATTATGTTTAGTCCAGAATTTTTTTTAACCACTATAAGTTGTTCGCTGTTGGCGTACGTAATGTCGTGTTTAACTTCCGTAGTTAGAATTGCGGTACTTAACAAAATGTGGAAAAATAATTTTCGCGGCCGCCGTTTGGCTGCATCGACGCTTATTATATATTTTTTATATTTTCTGAGCAGTCTATTTGATAAAACGAAAGCTTACGCCAGTGCATTTCCTTTTTTTCAAAATATATGTGCCGCTTTTGGCGCGCTAAAGATTCTGTTAATTCAGATGATATTTGCTGGGAAATGCGGCAGCTGGCAGCTTCGTATTCTGATTTCCCTCTGGTTTATCAGAATAAGTTTTGCTTTAGTCGTTTCTTGTGGCCAGTTGTTAATTCGGCCGTTTGCCGTTAAGTTTCTCGTTTGAAAAACAAATGATTTCGGTAGTGGCTAGCCGTCTAATATAGTAGTTTAATTGGGGTATTAATTTTTGGAAGGAAAACTATTGGTGAATACACCACAAAACTCTCTCCATAAGATATTTTTACTGGTTTTTGTCGCATTGTGAGACTGAAACTGTGAATCAGTCGTTTTGGGTTGTTGTAGCCAGTATTCGCGTTTTAAGTAGTTGTTGACCGTTTTAATTAATACCCCTGGATTGTGCGTTTATGTGCTGACTGTTGGTGAACTGGTAGTACACGGGCATCAGTTTTACAGTCGCGAGTTCCTTGCTTGACCGAATGAAATGTGTCATAAATAAGAATCGCTGAGATCTTCGTAAAATTTTTTCGTGGGTACTTTCTAAGATCTTAATTTTTCATGGAAGGGCTGAAAATTACTTCAAATTATGTAGAAAAGTTAAAACACTTTGGATCTTTATTAAACACTTCTGAAATTATTGGCGTAATATTTCATCTCGATTTTTATTTACGCCTTTAGGTATGTACATTAATGTGTTATTAAACTGAATAATAAATAGCTGAAGATATATTAAATTTTATTATTATGTTTTTCGACTGCCTTTGCATCATGCTGATCGTCCATCAGATTATGTCGGTTGTGAAAGCGATTGCTAAGCTGTCAGAATGGTTATTGTATCTGATTTGCATACCATTTCGTCAAAGTAATTTCTTTCCGTTGCAGACGTGAATCCCCTGTGAACTGAAAATATTCCTGAAATTATTCCCGGGACGTTTTTTGGAGCCGAGCATATTATCGGGCCACCGCGGTCGGGTGTTCATTAGCGACGGTCTCGTCTGACGGAAGCTGGGGAAAAATGACACTGAATTCGGATTCCATGATGGGGTGAGTTTGGTTACGAGGTGTAATTGGGCAAATGCAGTGGGACTCACTCTTTTTAATCCAGAAATACTGTACGATGTTTTTTGTGTGGAAAAGGATGTCTTTGTGGCGAGGGTTACAGTTCTTTTTTTCTGCGAATAATAATGAATTCGTACAGCATTTTGGTTGATAGTTGCAGTAGTGTATTTTATGGAGGTATTTTTTTATTAATGCTGAAATATTTTGTTAATTATTTAGTGTTTTAAAAAATCAAAGGAAATTGCATAGCTGAATTTTTTGTATAATTGTTTTAGAAAAATAAGGTTTGCACTAGCTGATGATTACCGATATCGTTGTATCGCGATTAGGCAGCGTATCAGTGTGGTAATCGTAGTGTATGGGCTGTTTCACGCGTCCTCCGCAAAATTTCTGATTTTGCCGAATCTGTTCGAATTTTCTTACAATAAACGATGAATTAGACTGTGAATGTTTGCTAAGAAGTAAATGATGGCTCGGTTTTTCTAAACCTAAGATAATTTAAAATTTTGGAGTGTTGAATTCAATAACGATTTGATTTGCTCATCGGTGAGATTTGTGGCATGGATCTTTTGTCAAGTTGATTCTGAATTTCTGAGCTGAAAAGTCTACATAATTTACGTAATAACGAGTTAATATAGCTGAGTTTTTTCCCCAGTGAAATGTCTCGGTTTGTCATGGAAATCGTGTGCTTGTTGAAAACAAGCAGGAAAAAAAATGTCGACTTATTGACATTGACAATGGGACTTCGTGACTGCGCGTCCCCAAATGTTGGTCAGCGGGTGTTTGTTCGGTGACGTGTGTGTTTAGGAAGCGGTTGTAACGGCATGTTCGAGTTGATAGACTATTTACCGATGCACTTGACCATATCAGTGTCACTGTTGTGTGCTGGGTTTAGCGGTGTTGACGGAACAATTACGGTTAACATGAGAAAAGTGGAATGACATCATTTTGGTATATTACGAGAAATAAAAAAAAACGAAGTAGAATCCATGGCCAGTAAAAAAGTTAATATCCTAAATATATTCTAGTACAACAGGCGATGAAAACATAAACGCAGGAAGTTATGATATTTTTATTGCTTCTGCTCAGGAATAACGTGGATAAAAACTGAGAAAAATCGTGGTGAAATAGAACTCAGGTGGTGTGTGATATTTGCAAAAATTTTGGAAGAATTTCAAGACTTTTTTCTGGGTAAGCATGTGACTCGGCGATGCAAGCGAGATCTGTCGACTCTCAAAATAATGTCGGCGGAATCGTAGTGCACGGGTTGAAAGGACTCAAACGCTGTCTTCTTACGACTCACGCGTAAATCATGTATATGCGGTAAAAGATTTTCTTTGTAAGTTTTTTCTTTCTGAACCATTCTGCCAAAATTTTGATAACTGGGGCTTTTTTATAATTCACGGAACTTGGAAAGTTTAACTATGAATTTGATGGAAAATTCTGACAGAGGATTTGTAAAGAAATCTTTGGAATGGAAAAAAACGGGCTTGGTTATCGGCATATGGAAATTTTTCCAGTAATTTACCCGTGCTCGGTAAATTTGTTAGAATTAGCCCGCAACTGGAACATTGTTCCTGCTTTTGTAATCTTGCGCAGCGGCAGGGCTTGTATTGTATCATTTGGCATGTTTACATGGGAAATGGCATGGTGGGTATTTTTTGGGGATTTGGCTGTTTTTGTGGGCTAATCTCAGCTAATGTCATCGTCGGGCTTCCGATTTCCGGTTAAGTCGTTCCCAAATCACTCTCGGTGCTTCCTGGGGGCTGCTTGTCCGTGTTTGTGACGGAAATTCGCCTGTTGGAGTTTGTGCTGAATAGTGCCGTTGTTATATAAGTTCTGACTTCTGAGGGAGAAAAGAAATACACTAGATGATACCGTAGTACGATGGCTATGCAGAGTGAAAAGTGTATTGTGGTCACTGGTCAGCGTACGTCGTACAACGTGCCATCGGTACTTATATTACTGCATAAACATAATTTATTTAATTTTCCTTTTTTGCGTATGAAAAAGCGGATTAAAAAGCGAAAATACATAACTGTATCCATGAAAAAATTAAAATCTGTTTCGGAAATTCTTAAGTAAATAAAATCGCTAATGATAAAATTAGCTCAAACCTCTGGAGCACAAAATAAATGCCAGTTTTTAGGGGAAACTGTTGTGAATCGCTTTTTTACGCAGGACGACGCAGAATGAAGTATTGAAACTTTTTCTTTCGCCCAGAATTATTAAACTCGGTAAAGCAGCTAAGAATATGAGAATGCCACAGTGTAATCTCTCTAAAACGGCAAAAACAGGGAAAGAGTACTTGAAAAATGTTGCAGTACACGGAGAGATTGACAGGGGAATGGTTGGGGTCCATTTGGATGATTGGTCGATGTGTCTGCTCGGGCTTTTCAGT
>JAQGAU010004646.1:0-11279 GCA_034698045.1 Paramacrobiotus richtersi | reverse complement strand
AAGCATTGTACTACTTAATGGTGCCGTTTCTGAAAACGGCAGCATGTACACCTGCGACGGTACCACGTTTCCTTAAGGCAGCTAGAGCACAGTCATATGCAATATCATAGTACGACTGAATCAGGAGATAGGGGATCTCCTCAGGAGATGCCCTATCCCCTGATTCAGTCGTACTATGGCAATATTTCGTCCCTTTCGTTTGGTAACTGGAAAAAATAATTGTTTAAGCGCTTTCACTCATATGCAATTCAAAATAGTCAGAGTATGGAAAGGTATTGGTGGATACGGGCTGTCAGTGCTTCAGCTTGACACCATACTGATAGTCAGTTTTCAGGCCACAACGCAGGTATCATGTGGGTTTTATGCATTGCTTCCAAGCAGTATTTATAAGTCCATCAAGTACAAGAACTCGCCAGTAGTGTGGACCAACTATCGCATTCATTAACCAGCCGAAAAAATACATTTTGCCACAGATTTCATCGGGAGAACATGTCAAAGCGTTTTGATAGTTGCATGGCACGAGGTGAAATCAGAATGCAGAACCATGGTAGGAAATAGCCGGTGTGCCAGTGGAGGGCGCTAGGGATTGAGCGGAGGCAGAGATCTGGCTGGCGGCACCGGCGCCCGTCTGGCTGGTGGCCGTCGGATGGCCCGGCTTCAGGTTGAGGTCACCGCGCAGGAAACGCTCCAGTTTGTCCACGCACGCATCTTGGTAGTCGTGGATCCACCGGATACCGTTGAATTTGCACACAGACCGCATGTCTTCCGGTAAAGCGTCGGGATTGGGCCAGATGAAGGTGGGATCCGTGATCGGGACGATGTTGCATTTGTACGACAAGGCAGCGGAAATCTCCTAGAAATTACGGTAAGGATGGAGGTTGCTCTTGGTTCCGGTACATCGGTACTCGATTCATTTTACTCATGACATTTACGGTATTTAATATCAAGTGTTTGCTATTGCATTTTCAAAAATGTATGTCGTTATGTTTTTGCACCTACGTAATATAGAGAATGACTGGTAGTCGCAGTTTGCTGAACCATGCTGATTGACAAGGGAAAACATTTAATGATATTAAACCGTTCATACGAAAATTAATGGTTCATAAATCACAGTAGCAAAAAGATGTGGTTCGATGATGCAGTTCTCACCCGATGTATCCAGTCCTTTCGTTCGGTATCATTGATACACCGATCCAGTGCACTGGGCGACAAGATCAGAACGAAATGTTTAGCCTGCCGTACACTGTCAATTAGCTTCTGATCGAAAGCACCGGCATCCAACTTGTCAATATCAATAAACACCGAGAATCCTCGCAGTTGTAAATGAACTTTCAAAAGGCTGCAACACAAATAATAACCATCCAATTCTCTAAACAACATTCCAAGACATTTTTTTTCGTGCAAATACCTGGCTAATTGAGATCCAGTGGCGCGGCGATAACTGATAAACACATCGTTCTCCGAGCGCACTTCCATAACCGTCCCCTTTTCCAAACTCCGCCGCTTGCCAATGGCATCGAGAATCTTGGCACGATGTACACCGTTCTCGATCCAAGCGTCATTCTTGAGATGCTCATCGGAAATGAAGGGAAAGACGGACGGATCAACGCCAGCCTTGAGGAGATTGTATGTGTACTGCGCGTACTCGGGTCCGATCTGCAGCAGGAGGGAGTGGATGTTGAAGGGATCGCAACTGGTATAGTCCGAAATGCGTTTGAGCTGCAGGAGGTCACGGAGAAAACGCTGCCGCAAGATCCGGCTCTGCATATTTAGGTCTTCCTTTAACGTCTGTTCCGTAAGCTGGAGAAGTAGATCACCATCCACTTCCTTCTCTACAAAGGATTTCGCAACCGATGTGTAGCAGACCTAAACAAATGAGATTTCATTAAAATCGCTGACTTCTAGCGCTTCGTTTAGTGGAGGCTTCAGTTCCATTTGAACCAATCCGATTTTCCGCAGCTTCGTTGCTAGTTCGTTTTTTTTCTTTTAGTTATGTTCATTTTTTTATTTTACTGTAAATCTTGTGTTTTTTACCTGTTGCAGCCACTGTTTGACATCCTGCACCGACCAGAGTGGAACTTGCTGAGATAATCGATGGGGAATCGCTTCTCCCAACACAGCCAAGGCTTCAGCAGCGAACCGGCTGGCAATATCATTTGGCGAGCTGGCACAGTTCTTTAAATGCTCTACGGCTCCAACTTCGCGAAAGAGCTGCGTAATCGACATGAAAATGTAAATTCAAGAACTGTAAAACATAAATGTAGTACATTAACTGAACAGCCAAACATACCTTTAGCTCATTTCTCTTCTTGCGCGCATAGGCTTCCGTGGCAAAATGAAATGCGGCCAGCTGTTGTGCTTCGGCAATCCGGCTTTCCAGAATGGGTAGCAGGCGAATAATGATATCTTTTGACTGCTTGGCGTCCAGTTGTTCCGCATATTTAGTGGCGAATTCTTCCGGAGTGTTTTCCGTAACGAAATCATTGACTAAATCCAGTGTGCCCGATTTCACAACGGCCGCTTCTAGTTCTTTGTTGGCAATCAGAGATCCCACGCATAAACAAGCAAAATATTTTGTCGTTTGATCCTGCTGACCAAATGCCAAAGGGAAGAGCCAGTCTGTAAAGCAACTCCGGTTAACTTCAGTATTTTACTTCTGACGGTTTTCTGACAGCGTAACTAATCGTAATCTATTAACAGAAGCAGCCACAACGCCCGACACCTCACCCTGAGCACGCTGTTTGATCATCCGGTGCTGATTGAACTGGCCGCCGTAAAGAGAGAGGTTCAACAGTGCCAACGCCGACGAACGCTGTGTCTCCACATCGGTACTTTTGCAAGCTTCCAGTACTGCATCCAGACCGCCATGATTGACCACTTCCGTGCAGGCAGCCTCGGAATTGTTCAGAATCTTCTCCAGCAGTCCAGCGCCCGCACGTCTGGATTCGGGATTGCCTTTAGTCGTTGCAACCTAGTCATCAGAAGACGATTCGTATATTGCCGCGGCTGTGCTGTGTTTTTTTCTTAATAACAACGGCAATTGAAAGACCAATAACTAATGATTGTATAAAGTCAACCAGCGCAAACAAACAATGCGATTATTTAATATAATTATATAAATAAAACAAAAAAATTTCGAGACAATATTTTTAATTAAGCACTAGCATCAGTCACATACATTTGGTTTTGTTTAGTACAAACTATGTACAAAGCGAATAACTTGATATTAGGAAACTGTTGCATGTAAATGCTGTAAAACAGCTTTATACTATTCTTATATACAAACGTACCCTGACTATTCCATCAATGCCCCTTTTAAGCAGTCTCTCCCGAGCATCAGTATTCATGCATTTGTCCAGCATTTTAGCCGACAACATGCTGACTTCCTGATCCTGGGAGTCGACATTTTCTATAAGCAGATCAACCACTCCATCGTTGTCAAGTTTATTCTTCAGCATAGGTGTAATTGTTGTTTGTTCCTCCATCATTTCCACCATCTGCTTCAGCGTGCTCCTGACTTGATTCTCCAAATGACCGGGTGTAGAACGCAGATCTTCCATGAGACCGGTGATGGAGCGCTTCTGAACAGAAGCGGGATTGTTGCCACCGGCGTTGCTGTATGTGATGCTCTGCACTGTTCCATCCGGATTCTGTTCAAAAAGAATAATGTTACGTATGGTTTTCAAACTAACGTGCGATGGCGACTGAGAATACCATAAATGTACTGTAACTGCACATAATTTTAATTACATCTACATAGGCTGTGTGTTTACAGTTACTTCGAGACCTTACTATTCTGAAACCGTATCGTGCAGTTTTTCTCCAAGAATCGCGCTGAATACTCATGACAACAGTTATCAAAAGCAAGCAACGCTTAAAAAAAATCGTGAAATGAATGCATTGATCAAGAATCATCGAACTTAAAACTCCGGGCTGCTTAGTCGTGATATGCACACAATCGAATCCCTTTGTAGATGCAGAATCTGCTAGTCTTGTATCGCAACGACCTACTAGTACATGGCGTACTTTTAATTTAGTTTCTGTTATCGAATTTAAACGGCGTATCAAGTGCTCAAAAATGCGCAACTAAAGATAATAATATTTGTACGAAAGTTGGTGTGTCGCTGAGGTCGATAAGATGTACTGGCGTAAAAATATTCACAAGACTGACGACGTAATCATTAACCTGCGCAGTCCTCACGAACGCAGTACATTACATATGCGCCAGTTTCTCGTGTACGTAAGCACAAGTACTTAGAAATTTGATTCAAGTGCCCATACATAATGTGTCTAGACACCTTAAAATACTAACCTGAACGGCTCTGGCGCCCATCGTTTCGTTTTTGCTCGTTTGGGTCAGCTCACCGATTCCCGAATGGGATCCGGTGTAGGCACTGTTGGTCGAGTTGGAGGAATGACTCAGCGCCGCACAGGCTGCCCGCAGACTCTGTCCCATACTGTCCAGCGCTTCAATGGACGCCTTGGCGGCTTGGGACGATGATACCTTATGATCCGCATCCACCTTGACCTCGCCATTGATCTCGGTGGACTGGATCTTGGATTCCTTTTGCTGGCTATTCTGCCGTGATGCCGAATAGCTCATAACCTGAAAAGAATTAACGAAAATTTGCCCTTTTCCGCCAGGGATTTGCAGTTAATACATATACCCAGATAAAAGTAGGTCTACCATTTGACGCAAATAGGTGATTCAAAATTTAAAATCGCCTTTCTAACGTAGATAACAACTTAGAATATACAGAGTCTGCACTTCTCAAACATTCCATTAACGTCGACGCCGCGGAACGTAACACATCCCATCCCGAAAAGTAAACAAAGATTACATTTTGGAAATTATTAGAAGAGCACTACGCTTTTGTTTATTTCAGGTTTCGACTTGGGTTTGGATTCGAAGCCAGACCCAGTCAGATTCCATACTTCGCTGCCTTACTACTAAGTACTAACAACTACGCTACTAACAATAAGAAGCAGATTTCAAATGTTGATATCTACGATAGCTACAACCATGGCAATATTAATATAAGGCTGAACGCCAAAATTAAATATGAAAACTATCGACATTAGTTTTTCGGTTCTATAGTATGTACCGGAAAATTTACATCGATGATGATCGATCTGCAAAACTGCGTTCAGATATCAGATTCGTACTAGCTCTCACAGCAGAAGTATGTATTCACCACTCACTAGAACGGCATTTGGTTGTGAGTTTGTTTAATTGATAATTAGCGCTTTCGTAAATATTTGACACCTTCAGTAAGTACCTGTTTCCCATCGACGATTTCCTGATACTGTCGGCTCTGATGGACAGTGACCGACTGGGAGGAGGACTGGTGGTGCTGGCGTTCCACATGGGGACTGGCTGCACGGCCGTTACTCAGTAAATCCGTACTGCCAAACCGGTGTTTGGTCAGCGGGACCACCGGACTGCCCGGCTCGGAAATAATCGGTTCTGGGCTTCGAGCATGGGATAGGCTCATTTTCGGAGGTAACCCCGACGGGATCAGATTGCTGTGTAAATTGTTCGTCGAGTTAACGGTGGCAGCGTCGGCTGAGACGCGCCGCTCAAAGGATTTTACGGCTTGGAATGCGACGGGTGGTATGATTTCGCCATATGATGAGCGCGATGCACTGGAGTCGAAAGATGTACTGCTGGAGTCTGATTTCTTTTTATGGCTGCCCCGGTCCATGGCGTTTTTCAGTCTGTACGAAGGTCAAATGTACGGGATTCTTTGATAAATTAAGTGCGTTTGTACACAGAGAACGTCACTAAACCGCTTCCATAGCATCGTTATGTAAACTTTGCAGTGTTTTATGTCTATTCGCGGTCCGTACTCGGGGATTTTTATAGCCTATCGGTGAACATACGATTACGGATTACAGATATGTACGTACGTTGCGTTAAATTAAAAGCGAAACCAAAAATGTTCCAATTACTTCCATGCATCGTACAGCAAACACTAATCTATAAACATCAAGATGTTTTTTGCTTACGATTTCAACATTGCGTTGGATGATGAGGGATTAATGAATCTAGCTCGATCCGGTATAAAATGACACGATCGAAAAAATGTGCTGATCCGCGGCCGGATTAACGCGGGAATTTTTAACACTATGCAGAACTATTAGATGAAACTGTTCTCAATCCACAGCACGAAGCTTTCTGCAGCTAACTGGAGAAAAAATTATACGTTGCTTGGAACACTCGCTTGAGTACGCAAATAAACACACGGCCGACTTATATGACAAACTGGATATAATCCCATTGAGTGCGCCAGTAATATTCGCGCTCGGCTTCGGTTGCGCAAAAAACAACAATCTTGACGGCCGACCTTACTGCAGCACAAGCTAGAACGGCTGCCTGTCTAAGTCCGCTGATTCACGATATGATCACACTCGCGCCGGTTTGCATCTGCCAACGGAAGGAAATCAGTTTAGTGCGAAATACTTCCGACGGCCGATATGGGTTAACATGGTCTTCGCGGTTTTAGTTGCATACAATTAACGTTCGTACCCATGCCCATGCGCTGCGATCGCTGTACAATGCACCTTGGGTAAGGAATATAAAATAGACTTATGTTCTCCATGCCAGAATTTGCTTCGTAGACCGTAGTTATTTTCATCGTTATACCGATGCGCAATTCAGATACGGTGAGATACCATGCAAACGGGCTGTCGTCTGTGTTAGATGTGCAGGTTAGGGAATAAAAATCGCTAAATCTATGTTACACGCGGATGGGAGACTGAACCGTTTTTAAACGTTTTTACAAAATTTTCGCATTCGGTCCTAAACCCAAACAATTTATTTGACAAAACAACAGCAAGATAAATTGACCTGTGGCCGCTCTATGATTGTGCATGCGGTAAAACCAGAATAGCGGTTTTCCTAATTTATTCATCTTTCGTCATCTGATTGACCATCGTCTGCCGTGCAAACATAGCCAGACACTTGCAGAAACATGCATGTTGTTGTAGCACGAATTTGTTAGATTTTATTTTGTTATGCTTATACTCCAAAAATGTACTTACCTAAATCCAGCTAATAAAACATAATCCAAAAAATCCAGTCAAATGCATAAAAAAAGCGCAGATAACGTAAGCTTTTATAAGTGTTGCTTCGACCCCACAACCATAACAAATAAGCAGAGGGCACAGCTTCCGTAGCAGATTCGACTTGAGATCGTTGGCTTCCGACAAGATTACTCAAACCATCCGGTTTACTTTTTCCCGCAATGAAACATCAACAGTTGCCAGTAAGACCAGACGACGCTTCTCAAGCGGGTTAGCGAACGGTACATGCGTCATCCAGTCAAACGCAAATATGATTGGCAACACGGCAATTAATATTCCGTAGACGGTATGCGAAGCAGGCTGGGAACGTTCGTGAAAGTTCTTTCTCCAAACGTTTGACTCACTGGCACTGGTGCTCATCAGTTACAAAACACCCTTCGACGTTGTCGCGAAATCTAAATTTACATCGTCGATAGATATTTCGCAGGAAAAATGATCCACCCGTTTCCATACAAAAGAGATCAGATTCGGTCAGTTTCAAAGAATAAAAGCCCTGCTTTAAACACCCGAGCGAATCTGGCTTGTTCTAACAATATCACGCTTCCGCTGATACGATTCTGTAAGAACACTTCACCTCCGTGCGATTCGCTACCGTCACCGTCACAAAACTTGTTCCACTTGTACAAACGTACAGTAATAAATTTATGCGCACTTCCGAGAACTTGAAAGCGTAACAAAATCCAGCCGGGCCAGTATGAAACAAAGTGCGACATAAAATAAACTCGTTCTTGACTTGTTAGCCGCTTCAATGGAACCAGCTGAGTCAATCTCAGTCTCTCACCGGCAAAACTGCATGACAGTTTCAACAAGCGAGCCAGGTCAGTTTAACTAAGTAATCATCGACGATGGCGATAAAACAATCAAAATAAATCATTCCAGTAAAACTAATTCACCAGCAAATTTACGAGCCACTGCAAGTACCATACAAAGGTTTTTACTGCGGTAAAAACGCATCCCAATGGAAACAATCAGCTGCTAACTTTATGAACTGAATTTTCACCGGACATTGTTTATTAAATGGACAGCTCGATCTTACACTTAATTTCACGCCAAAAATTCATTTTCCAATGCTTTTTACTTCCGTTGTAACAAGCGTGAACCCTTTACACATAAGTACACCAAAGGTCAATTGGAAAGACTTAGAACACATCTTTCGATTGACAATAAAAAACACATAACACTTGAAGAAAATCAAAAAGATCAAGTCACACTTAGCTGGCAGTGGGTGCAGTGGCGGGGGTTTTATCTTTGTCGTCTTTGGGTTTCTGTTCTTGATTCCAGCCTTCTAAACCCTTAGGGAGGGTGGTGTCCTCGTCCAGACTGCCGGTTCCCTCCACAAACTGCTCGTATGTTGATTTCTCCGGGAAAGGCCGCGCTCCCAATAATTCAATCATATCATCACGACTGAGGATCTCCTTCTCCAGTAACCTTAATGCAATCTACAAGAAATCCGTATTTTCCCTCAACCGAGTTAATCGCACTTTTACAATGAATATTTGTGACGCAAAATCAAACCATCCTCAATTTTAAGTAAATCACTTCACAAAAAAATTCAAATTTAAACAAATTGTCAAGTGGCTAATATGAACCACAAATCATACAAGAAATCGCAAAATTATTTACACTATTTACAATACAATAATTCAAACACTCTTCAACGAACCTTCTCAATTTCTTCCTTCTTCTCCCTGACCAGCACGGTGGTTTTGTCATAGGCAGAGCGAATTAAAACCCGTACTTCTTCGTCTATCAGCTGAGATGTCTGCTCACTGTAAGGCTTATCCATAACAAGCTCGCCCTGGTTAGGGAGATCGAAGGATACGTTGCCGACTTTCTCACTCATACCAAATTGTACAACCTGTGAAAATATATAGAGATTATTATGACAGAAATGCCTGTCGAATATGGAAAGCAGTCTATGTGGTACCTGTGCGTAAGCACTTTGCGTCACTTTCTTTAGGTCATCTTGAGCGCCGGTTGTCAATTTGCCGAAGAACAGTTCTTCTGAACAACGTCCACCCAGTGTCATGCACATCCGATCGAACAACTGCACAAAAGAAGGTTTATCATCTGATTAAGCTGCCGAACAGTCAATAACAAGCTTTTAATTTTTTTAATCAATACTTAAAGATGAAACATTTTACAGTCACGACGCACTGGATATTCATACAACAGCCACATCATTTATGTATGTGTGACCAAATCTAACTATTTAGTGCTTTCTCAAATACGCAGTTACTGTTTTCTCGTAATCTTCGTTCAAGACTGCCATCTGCCACTTATGTCAACAACAACATTTGTCTCAACCGTGTATTTGACTGACCGAAAGTGTTAATCACCAATAAACACGACAATGATTTTTGCCGACAGTTATAAACGATTATGAGTCAGTTCGTAGTTCATAATACCCTACAAGCGAAACTGAACATAAAAATACCACCGAGATGAATCAAATATCACCTAAAGCAACTTGATTCATACCTGTTCCTTCGAATACAGGTACTGTTCTCTGGGTAGGTACTGTGCATAGCCCAGCCCCTTTCCTCGGGGAATAATCGACACCTTCAACAGCGGATCCGCAAACTGCAGAAACCACCCTGCCACGGCATGTCCAGCCTCGTGGTAGGCGACAATCTTCTTCTCTTCCGGCTGCAGCACCTGACTCTTCTTCTCCATCCCGGCTACAACCCGCTCAATGGCCTGTTCAAAGTTTTTCAGTATGATGGATTCCTGGGAGTCCCGAGCGGCAATCAGGGCCGCTTCGTTACAGACGTTGGCAATGTCGGCGCCCGTGAAGCCGGGAGTCAGGGCGGCCATCTTTCTGGCTAGGTCGTCAATGACCAGTTTGGTCTTCAGGGGTTTGAGATGGACTCGGAAGATGGAGGCGCGGCCTTTGATGTCGGGTGCCGGGACAAAGATCTGCCGGTCGAAACGGCCCGGACGGAGGAGCGCCTTGTCCAAAATGTCAACGCGGTTGGTGGCGGCCATGACGACGATACCGCTGGTGGTGTTGAACCCTATAGCGATATATCTCGAACTTAACCGTTTTTAAGCTAATCTTTCTGCACTTATCCGTACAGTTATTCTGCAACCACAAACGCACTTTTTCAAACCGGCCAGATCATTAATTTTCTCCGAAGTCTCCGACATAAAATACTGCATTCCGAAAAAGAATCGTTTTCAATGTAAAAACTGCAAAACTGGTCTATACTGTTGAATCTTAAATCCAAATCCGCGCTTCCATACATCCGATAACGATATTTCAATTAAGTACTGCAAATCTTAGCAGCCAAATAAAAATAAAATCTGTGTATTCAAAAAGAAAAATTTCATTCTATCATTGTACTACATGAAAATCTGATGGACATTTACAGTTCCGGCGGACGGTCAGGTACCGTTCTGGTCCGGGTTAAAATGATAAACTTGTGGAAAATCAGGCAATTCTTACCGTCCATTTCCACGAGTAGCTGATTCAGCGTGTTTTCTTGTTCGCTATGTCCACCCAAGTTTCGTCCGCCACGCTTCCTTCCAACGGCGTCAATTTCGTCGATAAACAATATACAAGGAGCATGCTTCCGGGCCATAGCAAACATATCACGCACCTAAAGGACAAAAACCACTTACCTAACATTCAATTCCCATCATACATGCAGAGCACAGAAAGTGATATCATGCCTCGGCTGGTAATGCTAAAATGTCCATTACTTTTTGACAATATGGTAAAATTATGTTTCTCTGTACGTAGCGATGACGAAATGCTTACGCGCGAAGGGCCCACACCAACAAACATTTCCAAAAATTCCGAACCGGAAACGGTGAGGAAAGGCACGTTGGCTTCGCCCGCCGTTGCTTTGGCTAAGAGCGTTTTACCGGTCCCAGGTGGGCCGGTGAGAATGGCTCCTTTAGGGATTTTGGCACCGAGTTCGGTGTAGCGATCGGGATTTTTGAGGAAATTTACAAATTCCATAATTTCGATTTTGGCCTCTTCGCAGCCGGCAACATCCCTAAAAATCCGAAAATAATAAGAAAATAATACAGCCAATATAAATTGGGAATTCCAGAACAGACCATAAAAAAGTAAACCGTTAAAGAGACGAAGAAAATAACCTTGCAATAACTAGCTCACAGTGGTGGCATAGCCTCCAGTGTTACAATTAATTATTAATGGATAACGCTATGAGAAATTTTCAGTA
>JAQGAU010004645.1:0-11281 GCA_034698045.1 Paramacrobiotus richtersi | reverse complement strand
AGAATTGTCTTCCAAAGTTTTTTCATTGTTTGATGAATAGCTCAGTGGACAAAGGGGCCAGAGAGGATCGCGGCACATCATTGTGTAGCTGATTCTTTTGCGCATGCAGACAAAATATACGAGCGATTATCTGCCACATAGCAAATGCAAAAAACAACTTCTTCCCGACCCACTTTTGGCTACTAGCTGTCGTCTTAAAAGCGTCCCACTAAATAGGAACTAATGGCACAGAAATTAACTGACATCGATCGATCTGGTGCTGCAAGGAATGAAAAATAGACAAGAATTCCCCTTTAGCACTCTTATAACGAACAGCAGTAGTACATGATTCGTCTCTGGATTTTGAATGCAGCATTATGTGTGTAACAGATCCTGCTCACGCGAAAGGATCTGACTATTTAATGCTGCTCTTTTCAGGGAATGCCACTTTTTTCGCTGTGTAAACTGTTTCTCCTGTCGCTGCCTGTAGAATACTCACATGTGTCCGGAGCTGAGCACAATCGAATTGAAAGAATGACGGAGGTTCTTACGCCTTCGAGCATGGAACCGTTCCGGTTCGGTTTCATATAAAAATCCAGCCACACAGCAGCAGCAACAGTAACAGACTGTTACCAACAGTTCAGAATGTTTCGTCAGTGCGCTAGCTCACAAACTAGAATTTCCGTCCGCTTACTGTATAACACTTGAATTTTGATCACTCACAGTCTCACTCCAATAAATTAAACTGTGAGAAGTTGGATAATTTTATTTTCAGCTACTTTCCGCGGACAAACAAAAAATCGCTGTACTATGTATGAGCTAATGTGAGCTAACAATAACACCGAACAGGTGATGTTTCGCATTTACAAGTTTGTTGGACAGGTTCGTTTTGTTTCGCATTAGCGACAAAAGCAATAAAACGCAACATCATAAATGCCAAAGAGTGCAACAACTGAATTAGTACGTAAATGAATTCTGTGTACATTCATAAGGTTAAGTAACAAAAGCAATGATTTCCAAATAATGCGCAATGAACCAATCCGAATATAATGGAATTCCATTTCACAATTTCCATAATTTGAATCAAAAGTTGGTGGGCATAGCCTTGAGCGTAGCGCAGTTCTAACAGCGGTAATGCGATCCGTCAGGAGCTTCCAGGCAGTAACCACAAACCATCAAGCAAGGATACCCATCAGACGCAGTGCCACACGTCGCAGGACAGGAAGCTAATAATGAATCGTAAACTTTGCACGGGTTAAAATTCTCTAAGCTGTATGGTTATTCGCATTATACGTTTCTGTAATTTTACGTATACCTCTCTTCTGCCGCTCAACGAGAGCGTCCTGAACGACATATCGGCCTGTAAAGAGCGGTAACTTAAGACAGCTGACAAGCGTGTAAAGAACCACGTAATACAACGACACCGACCTTTGACGCACTCCATTACCATAAAAGCAATCAACATGACGATTAAAAATTTCATTTTGCAATGGAGCGTTTAGAAGAAGTTTCGGAAAAGTAAACACAGACGGCAATTGCCTCCACAAATAGAGTTTATATACAAAAAAAACTAGAACGTTCACGACATAAATTGGATTAACTGCGATTTCACGCTTTCGTAAACAGCTTTATGTCGTCGTATTGGATCCTTTGGAATCCAAGCTATCGCACTATAAATACTACGTTAATGACTTCGGCAGTAAAGACCCGACTTTCCAGCATAATTCATGGAAGGGCAATCAGCGGCTTTTATTTTACTGGCACTTTCCTGGGTTTAAGGATTCATGGTAGAGAGCTTGCGACACAATTCCGGTATATCAAACGGCCATGAAATAAGTTTGACCTCGTATAATACGCTCAACAGGTACCGCTCTTTCCGAGTCAGGAGGGTTGGTATTTTTTATTCAAGTTAACGACACCAATAAATACATTTCAGCCAATAATCTGTAGACCGCAGGTTATCGCGTCAAACAAGGCAAAATTAATTTTTAAAAAATCAACTGAAGGGTCAACAAGCCATCAGTTAAAAAAAGGCATCCATATAAACGCCGGGCGGCCGAAGTAAAAAAAAGTATGATGTACACATTGTACAGCGTCATGGATGGATGGGAATGTAGTTCATGTAGATAACGCGTGTACATGCACGTACATAAGACCAGACTTTCACATAATCATGTAACCAAGTAAAGTAAAGTACTTTACTATTTCCTGTCTTATGATAGTTAACTTAACTGGAACTTACGATATTTACCGACAAATGCGTTTGTGTTGTTTCAATGTCAGATTAGTTGCTGACAGTTTACTTAATTTTTTTGGTACGAGTGCATCTGGAGGATGCGTCAGCCAACAATCATGAAATACATACACATTTACAAACAATTACCGTCTGAGGATACTATTATGAATCTACGTATACGCAAGCCTCTAGATCTGGATGTTACACGGTGTGCAGGCCGGTACTGCAATTCTGTACCGTAGAACCATTCTGCTCGCTGTCTTTTTTTTCAGTACTTTACTATCATGCTCCTTGGTACCTTGGTACATCTCCAATTTCAAAGATGATCAAACAAACACCCGTACACTCATTACAAAAAAAAAACAGAAAAAGCCGAAAACAATACATCATGTTCAGCACACAGATTCTGCGCGGGCTGATCGAATTACTGAAAAGATCTCGTCCAAGTTGGCCGATGGTGGAGCTAGCCGTTCCCAGAACAGCCATGGTGTTTGCCCGCTGCAGCTCAATACTGATGCACTGGTAGATGTACTCTTTCGCTCGCTTCTGTCCTGGACTCGACTGTTTCTTGACGGATTTACTTGACTAAACCGCTCATGAATCGGAGTGCTTCGGGACCCCACGGTCCCGTCGTTTCGAATGCCAATGGGACGAAAAGGTATTCGTGCATTATGCTCTGGTATTTGGTAACCTTTGCATGCTCCGCCTGTACTGCCGCTGCTCCTGCTTTTTTCGATGTTGCTGCGAGATACGTCAAGGCAACCGTACATCGGCGGGTTGCATCCCAGGTTAACACCTTTTCCCGCTCCCAGGGCGCTAACGTGACGCGTCCGGACACTTTCTGTCGGTTTTGGAAATGCCCGGGGGTTCCAGTTCTGTTTTGTATCCGGCAAAAGCGAAAGCACGCTTGACAATACTGTTTAGTGTGGTATGAGCTTTCTTTCTCTCCGCACTTCTCTTACATCTCATAGCATGGTATCCTTGGACGTCTGCCCTGTCGCCGCACATGCACTGGTGCGCAATGCTCACTGGGGCTCCGAGCCGAAAAGCCACGGCTATCCGTAGGGCGGAATCATTTAGCAGGTTTACTAGGGTGCTCGCCGGCAAAGCCTTCAACCAGACTCGTTGGTCGAAACGGCCATCAGTCGCGCTTGGCTGGAGATGTCGTTGCGATGCATACAGTGCAGATTGCTGATGGTTTTCTGCATCATCGGTTCGTCCCATGTTTTCTGGATACGCCTCAGTTCCCCAACCGGCATGTCTAACTGCGTTGCATCACCCCATTCGACCTGGGCTTCCTTACAGTAGGTGTCCAACTGAAAGGTGGTGATCTCGGACGCTAGAGTAGCCACTGAGTAAGCACTGGCCAGAAAGGCCGAAAGGGCAAGCTTCTCAATGCTTCTAACGCCGAGCGCGCCCCTTGAAATCGGAAGCGATGCGTGCTGCCAGACAACGTCGGTAATGTCGGTGCTAGTGATGGCCGACAGACACTTCCGGCTGGTAGTGTCAAATTCCTTCAAAAGCTGTTTCTGCTTGTAAAAGCGACTTCGATTCATGTTTATTAGTGACAATCCGTGATACACAATACAGGTTTGGGGAGACATGTACTGTGTATGTGTGATATGTACAGCGGCTAGGTATGTATAGCATAACGCATAAGCGATATAAATGGCGAGTGACGATAATGGCGATATACGAGTGAATGGCAGGCATAAGCGATATCGCATAATGCATAATGCCAGCGCATAAAAAGTCCGCATAAGGCATAACGCATAACAATAATTCGGGATTTCTTTTCTAGTACTGGATATTTCAACAGCAGAGTAAAGTGTACGTATAACGCAAAGTATATTTTCTTAATATTACCATTAAAACGTTTTTGAAATTTTTTATAATTTTTTTAAATATCCCATTAAAATCAGAAAAATGGCAGTCGTGTCATGTTCTCGTTACTTTTTTTGAAGGATTGATTTTCCAGGTTTTCTAAACCAGTTGTTTCTCTGCTTAAACGTTTTCACGAAGAAGATGTACATAGCCTTTTTTCTTGCAATTATGACGCACCAGATGAATTATGGCTGTTTGTTATTATCATTAGTAACAAACCCAGAAACGTTTTGTAAAACCTTATATTTTCGACCGAAGCGAAACGTAGGTTCTCGTACCCAGCAACACAGCATTTTGTGGTGCCCGGAAGTCCGTCGTCATTAGTAAAGAATCTGTCATTAATTATCAAAGCGGTATCACGGCATTACAGTACTGTAGACTGGGATGCACAATAATCTCATGCGAGGGGTTGCTTGAATTTCTTGAAATGATTAAGAAACGATCGTTGTTTAACAACATCTCAATTCTTCTTTCCGATGTTTTCACTAACACATCGCACAAATAAGCAACTTTGGTGCTGTTTATTTCAATTTTGGACAAATTTACTCTGTTTTTTTGATAGAAACATTTAATATCGTTTCGTCCAGCTCCTCGTGCTAGCGGAATAAATAATCCGAGACCGGCAGGCATTGCAACATCGGTCCTATTTTTTCCATGTCTTAAGCGTGTTCCGATCTAGCGGTACATATAATACTGGTAAGTTTTTTGGAAAATGGACATTTGTTTTACGTATGAAAATCAAGTCACGACAGGATCCGCTGTTCCGGGATTAAGAGGAACGGAAACATTAGAAAGCGCCCTTTTTCTAGTTCAGGACATATTTTATTCTCGGCAGTTTTTGGTGCATCTCTATGAGCAAAAAGCGGTCGACAGAAATCGTTTCCAAAACCCAAGATAGATGTCCCGCTCACAGTTTAGTATGCAAAAATTTGGTTCTGAAGGACTATACGGCATCCCGCCGGTGCAACTGGGAAGTTTGGACAATTAGGCCGAGCAACCCCTTACTGTACATATGCGATATAGCGGAGTGCACTTTCCTAGTTATTACACTGTCGTGGGGCTAAATACTATACGAAACAACATTTCGTGGTGTTCATTACAGCCCGGAAGCCCGTTGCAATTATTAAAAAACTTTTGATTATTATACTACTATTAATTCCTATATTGTCAAATTTTCTGGGTAACCTAATAAATGCTACTGTGGGTTCTATCGAGTACAATAGTGGATAATTGCAAAATATGCACAAATGTAGCTTCGCTTCAGTTTCTTAGTAATCGTTTTGGGTTTCCGTAAGCATAGAAATGACAAAAAAAACTTCTGATGGCAGCCACGAATAAGTTCTTATGCGGATTAATCCTTTTTACACTGCATGTAGGAATAGAATGAATACTGATTTGGGATCAATCATGCAATAGTTCTGCACCCTAGCTTGCAGAGTTCTGACCATGATTGCTCGAACCAAAATTATAGTCGACTACCGGGAATCTCAAAAAGCCACGCAGTACAACCGACGCGATCAATCACCAGTAACCAGAAAGGTCACAATGATATACACTGTAATTACCATGTTGCAGTGCCCGTAATTGTTCTGCGCTTCGGTCACCTAGTGCCCGATACGAGCGGGAGCAGTTCCCTAGCAGGAATCGCACTGCATATCACACGACTGCAAGAGTAAAGCCGACGTTTTGCGTAATCAACAAAATCGAAATGGATGCAATGATCTTTTTGAAAAAGATTGGATGCCGCGCTTCAATGACATTTTCGACAATCAGAGGGCCTGTTGTTTTTTTTCTTTCAGAATATTAACATTTCATTGCAGAAAAGAAATGCGCTCTGTGTTCGCGGCACCATTAATGATAATGACTGATTTGTTGAATGTAGTTATTTTAAATCTGACATGAATGCAAAAAAGTAGAAAAGAGACATTTTTCGTTACCAAAATCAAGACGCCTGTGTAATAATCTGCCTTGTGTTCTTACGCGTTTATTCCGCTTTCAATCGTACTTTCAATGCACGGCTGAATTAAAAATTTTTGAGACTTTCTTACATTTACTAGCTCATTGTTTACACAACTATTGTGGGCTGCTTGCGCGCTGCGGGTAAACAATGCCGGGCACTGAATGCCCTGATCAACGGGTCTGCAAGAGTAATCCCTTGTCTATCATGTGTTCCATATGCGGTAATGATCCACATCTGCGATTTCGTTTAAAACAATTTCTGAGCAAATCGCCGCAAACTGTGTCCACTGGGTGGTTTTTTGCTTAAATAATAATAAGAACAATCGTTAATCTGGCATTCCATAATTGTGAAAGAACACGACTATGCACATCTTCTCAATGCACGAGAAAACGTTTCAGGGTTTATTACTTACTAGTGATAATAATAAATAACTACAATTCATCTGGTGCTTCATAACTGCAAAAAAAAGGCTATGCACATTTTCTTAATAAAAATTTTTAAACAAAAAAGCAGCCGTTTTTCAAAATCTGGAAATAATTCTTCAAAAACAGTAAAAAGAACACCCAGTATGACACGACTACCATTTTATGGATTTAGTGCGATATTTCAAAAAATTTTGTAAGTTATCAGGCAAAAAAATTTGTAAGGCAGCTGCTTTCCTTCGCTTCGGTTTTCCAGTGTCCGCAACGAGCGAGTGCGCTTTCCTAGTAAATAAAACATACTTTTCGTTATATACTTTACTCTGTTGTTGAAATATCCAGTACTAAGAACTAAATCCCGAGGAAAAATTATGAGTTATGCCTTATGCGCGCCTATTATGCGCTGACATTATGCATTATGCGATACAGTTTATGCTTATGCGATATCGCTTATGCCTGGCATTATGCGTTATGCTATACATACCTAGCCATGCTTGCATCGTACTGCTTGTACTGTCACAGTATAGCTATTAATATAGCTACAGTATAGCTGGTACTGTATGTATATGACTATACTTGGCGTGTAATTTCCACGACGACGACCATGAATATGGTGCGATTCTTCCTTGTGGTGGTTCTAATGGTTGTGGCAGCACTGCAATCGGTAAGTTATCTATTTTATTTTTCTAATTTCCGCTCTAATTAACGGAAATTTCAGTACCAATCCTTACAACTAACATTAATCACACATTTGTCATCAAAAGTCGTTTTGTGTTTGAGAAAACTGAAAACGTTAGCATAATGCTTGTCATGATCAGTGGATTTACCTGACAAATGCAGTTTGGAGAACATTTTGTATAGAACACGACTATTGGGTTTCCATTTGCGACTGAATTTCTTTCCTGAATTATTGTCGCCTAATCTATATCCTTGAGAAATCTTTTCTTGCGGGTGTTCGGTTTTGTTACTAGTACATTTCCGGCATTTTTGCGCAGTAGCTTTAGGCGTCATCATACGCGCGCAACTTTCCTCATTGCTTCAACCATTGAATCATAAATATCAGTGTGTGAGTTCCTTTTTCTTTCTACAGGTTTTCATTGGCCCGTGCGACAGATTTCCTGAAGTACCTTGTAGACATCTTGTCTGTAAACATCTGGAATGAACATGATTTTACGCGGAGTGAACCACAATAATATTGTCTTGCGTACCTGGGAGAAAATTACAGTACAGAAAGTGAGGAAACAAAACATACGATTGATACGATACAAAGAGCTGCGTAAACGGTTCAGAAAGAGGTGGAATCGTTTTTATCGTATAATGCAAATAAAGTGCACGACAAATTTGCACTTCGAACAATAATACTTACAAAATACGGCAAATTTTGCTTATGTACCAAAGGACTGACCACAACCAAAACCAACCAACCATGGTATTAAAAACAAACTATTTTCTGTCAGTATCGCAAGCTCGACCTGAAAAAGAACGAGAGAACAAAAATATCAAAAAAAGAAGACAGTCTGCTTCGGTACCGAACTTTAAACTAAAACGGAACGAAACAAACAGATGTTAAATATGAGATTTTTTGCTTCAATATCCAGCGTTTGCTGGTAAAATGGTGCTTAAGCACATGTTACAAGCGGCATCTTTTTTTAATTATTACGCTTTTGACCTTGAGTGCAGAACAGAACGGGAAAACGGGAATTAGGTACGAGAAAAAAATAATGTTAGAAACGGAAGCACTGCTTTAGCATCGAACGCGCAAGATTAAGCTGAATGAAATAAAAAGTCTAGTAAGACTGGGATAATTTGCTCCGGTGCCGAACATCCAACTTGCAGCACAACGAAACGGAACACCGATAATATCAGAAACGAAATATGTTGCCACAGTGCCGAGCGTTTGAACCGAAACAGATCGAAACATACTGCATCTTATTAACGGTATATTTTCTTTCACCACTAATTAACCGTTTCACCTGAGACGGAAAAACAGAAAAATAATTAAGTACGGAATATTTTGCGAGCGAAAGAGATGTAAAGTCAAAACAAATTATTTGCTTCAGTGTCGAGCGTTCAAGCTGAAGCAGAGCGAAATGAAGTGATATTCGGAACCGGGTATGTTGTTTTAGTACCATGCGTTTGACCTGGAGGAGAACGAAACAACAATAACAAATATTAGGAGCGAAATATTTGTTTCAATACCGATAGTTTGGCCTGAAGAAGAAAGAAACATGCTAAAAACGGGTCAAATATTTTCCCTCAGTACCGTTCGAACGTTTGACCCAGAGCCGGAAAAGAAAACACTATATATAAAGAAAGACATATAAATGAGATGTAACAACATTATTTTACCTGGGAATAAATTAGTACAGAAGCTAGGTAACAAAACAGACGATCAATACGATACGAAGAGCTACGTGAGCGCATGAAAAAGAGACAGGATCGTTTTTATCGCGTCATTCAGAGGAATTGAACAAAAAATGTGTACAATGAAATAACAATAATAATTGCAAAACAACCGAATATTTTGCTTCTGTACCGAATGCTTGACCTGAAGCAAAACGATAAACGAAAACAATTTATTTTGGAATATTTTGCGAACTAAAGAAAGATGAAAGAAAATCCTTTGCTTCAGTGTCGAACGTTCGAGCTCCACAGAACCCAATAAACTAATACTAGTAATGGGAAAGGGAAAGGGGTATTTTGCTTCAGTAGCAAACGTTTGACCTGCAGCAGAACGAAACAACGCTAATGCATTTTCAGAACCCACTTTCTGTTCGAGCATAAGAAGATAACTGCCAGAAATGGGCCGGAGCTGTTTTCCTTCAGTACCCAACGCTTTACCCAAAAAAAGGAATATGAAAAGCAATACTCAAAAAAATATATTTTGAATATTTACTGGCATTCAGGCCAGAAAAGCGATGAGACAAAAGTATGTTCGCATAGTTTGTACTGGTGGGATGCCCGTGTTCTGGTATTCCTCATGTGAACAGAACGCAGCACCGAACTTTCCTTCTGCACTCCACGCCTTCAAGAGGTTGGGGAAAAAGAGCAAATTTGGTTACAAAACGGCATTGTAACCGGTAAGACCGTCCGGAGGGCAAAAATGCCCAGCGGACACATTTGCCTGTGAACCGACGAAACCGTCCGTAGGGTAGAAACTTTGTCCCACCTAAAAAGTCTTCTCCCCCAAGGATCCGCGTTCTCCAGGGGCAACAACTTAAGGACCAGTGGACATTGCTACCCTAGCCCAGCAATGTACTCCGTTATAGCTGGAAACTTTTGCCGGGCCACTGACCAGTCGGCTTCACCCGGACACTTTTCCCGGGAAACTTTAGAAGATTCGGAAAGTTTTCGCCGGAGCCCTGCAAGTAACCGGTTTTGCCAAAGGTATTACTCGGTTAGGCAAGGTGTCCGGCCCAAGCCGACTGTTTAACCGGGCTCCGACAAACGTGTCCAGGTCAAGCCGACTACTTACTGCACTCCGGCAGAAATGTCCGCTGTCAACTGCTTCCTATGCGCTCAGGCAAAGTGCCCGAATGACCTTTGGATCAGTGCACGCAGAAACTTGAACAGACATTTTTGGGATGGTTTTATGTTTACGCCGAACAAAGTTCGTGTCCTAACAAGCGAGTACTGAAAATATACAAAAACGCCTCTTGATTGTGTACGCCCAAAAACCATGTAAAACCCCAGGAAGAAGTATTAACGTTAGCGACCAAGGCTCTAGAATTCCAGCGGAACTGTTAAAATAAATAGCCAAGAACTTCCTATGAAAGTGCTCAAAACGTATTGTAACCTTTAGGAAAGAGTCCGCAACCACCGAATAGACTGAAAATCTGTTTCAAAGCAGAGCTGAATAGTATATTTTTTGAAACTAATTCTGAGTACGGATCTCAAGAAGCCCTGAGGCGGCAGCCGAAGGTGTTTCTTGTACCTGTAAATTGTCGAGACTGCTGGCGCACCCTGCTTGAACAACGCAGGCGCCGTAAACAAAGTAACTCCTCGTGCCGATGAATAAACGTGACTGAGGGCGACAGTAGCCTGAAAACTGTCTACAACAATAAACAAAGCGTGTAAACAACCGACGTTTAACGAGAAGCATAAAAAACACCAATTAAGCGCTTTTCATATCGGTGGTTAAAATTGCATTGCGCTTTAACATGCGTGCTTGTACAGTAATGGCTTTATGCGCATTCAACCACAAATAAAAATTGTATGGGGCTTAGATTCTGGGTAGTTTGTAGTTGGAAAAATTAATATTGCCAAAAAAACACCACACTCGTTACCAGCAGCAAATAGAGACTCATTCTGGAGATACGTATACATACTTATGATTGAAAGTTACAGCTAATACTTTTTGCACAACCTATAAACTTTTGATCTTCGACATGGTAGAGTCTTAAGAACTGTAAGTTTAGTCACACAAGAAACGGTTTATTTACCGCGGTACAGATATGAGTTCCACGCATAAACCACAGCGCAACGGAACACAGAAACAAACTTTTTAAGTAATCGTTCTCACTCGCGGCACATTTTAGCTTGAGTCGGCACAATACAGATCTGGTCGCGGAGGCGGCCACTGAAACTTGTCTGCTGCATGCTCCGTGTTATTCAGAGAAGTGCTTCTGTAATTATCGGGGAGGAGGCCGGGCACAAACCAACTTTGAACAGAGTTGCTTTCTGGTACGGCTGGATTTGGCTGCCGTTGTTACGGTGGAAGTGGCAGTATGGAATAGACTGATTCGTAACAATATAAGATCGGAGAGAACTTCGCCAGTGGGGTTAGAACTTTTTATCCATCAT
>JAQGAU010004644.1:0-11282 GCA_034698045.1 Paramacrobiotus richtersi | reverse complement strand
GGCGCGTTGTAGATTACGAAACGAAAACTCATCTCATCAGAAAGCACACATTCTACGCTACAAAATGAGATATAAATGACAAGTATCCGAATGCCCAGTAGCTGGCAGCACACACGAGAACATTTTCGCATCTTCGTCTCCCCACCCAGTAGTAAGTTCTTGGTTGTACATATCTTTCTGCATTTAACACTGCTTTGACAAAAAATAAATACTCAGTAGCTGATTTTTGGTGAATTTGTAAAGACAACAGAACACGCAAGTGCCAGCTATCGTATGCAGAGTGTGCGATAAAATACTGATAAAACATCCACGGTTAACAAGAGATATAATGATTAGTAATCATTGATTAGTAATATAGCTAGTAATACTTCAGTGAAGTGATTTAATTTGTTTACATCTGCTGAACAGGTTTTTATCGCCGTAGAAGAACCGACAATAATGCACATTGTTCAACGTGCTAATATTATTTCTTTATTTTGTATCCATTACGAATTTATGGATAGTCTGCAGCATATAATCGCTAAATCTTGTTTTCATATTCAAGAGAATTTTTTCGCCGAACTTTTCTCGTAATTGTTTAACTCTTACGAAATTATTTATGCTCCATGGAGTTTATTCCTGAATTTTGTTTATATTCTACTAAATATCTCTTTGCTTGGAATGTTTTTTTAATTTTTTTTATCTATTATTTATCACGAATTTATGACGCTATTTCGTGCTGTAATGTACAGCGTATAATTCAAACAGCGGAAACCAAAACCGACCGAGACATAATAATTATTTAAAAATATTCAGTCACAAAATTCAATATTGTTCACGTTATCGAACATACAGTCATGCAACCAATACATATCATACTGCACTTCGTAAACCATTTTAATTAACTAATTGATTCATATGTATTCTTCAATACATAATGATTTTTTAATTTATATCTAATTCACATCACATCTAAACAAAGTAGTGCACACCGTAACAACACTTGCGTCAACATGGTAAACAGACTACAATATACCGACGAATTATTTACCGAGTCCAGTTGTCCACTGGTTCACAGAATCCCCATATTATTTCCAATATTGCTGATTTTTTGGGAATTTTTTAAATTATATGCTTGCATCGGTATACGTGCTTATGTTCAGAATTTCAAATACGCTAACTGATCGAACGTTATCTAGTTCTAGTTCCTATTACGGAACTCCGTCCGGTGACCACAAAATCCACCAAACCAAATGAACTCCGCTCGAGCAAATTATTGTATCAGATAGAGCATGGGCCAAAACGGTTGCACATGATGTTTGATTTTAACTGAAATCCACGAGCAGCCCAGAGCGCTCATAAAAGACATTTTTATGCACCGATCATACTAAACGTAGCATAATCAGATTATTTATTAGCAGTAACGGTACAATGTCAGTAGCCGTTGCTATGTGCAGGTTCCCAAAATTGTTAATATTACTTTTGATGCCGTATTTTGTAAAATAATTAAGCGGTTTGCAATATCGTACAGAAAGCCCAAGCAGTATCAAATTCCAGTGGCTAAATACATAAAGGAATTTCTCGCATGGGTCACAGCACAATAACGCTTTGACGAGATAGGCGACAATTAAGGTCACTTTATTTAAGAACTGCGTTCCGAACCAGCCCATTTTAGAACGTCCGGCGCTAAACTTGGCGTCTAGCTTTCGCTCGAACAAGCAGGAAAGTGTACGCGAAACACTGGCGCATAACTGGCCGAATCCGACCAGTGATGCCTCTACTTATGTGTGCGCAATATTTTAACGAAATACTAGCTGTCGTGAGCTGCAAATTTATGAAAAGTACATCAGTAGCCGGTGAACAGTATCATTTCTTCATTTCCATTATTTGCGGTTTTCGTACTACCGTCGGTAGCTGCTTTCATGCGATAGATTCTACGCAATGCAAAAATTGCTCAGAACGGCGTTGCACAACTCGGGCTTCGCTGAAGTATCTTAGATCTTGAGGCCTGACTAGGGTCATATCGGAAGCTTTGCGCAACGAAGTGCCACTACGCGGATGTGGACATTTGAAAAAACCCATACAATGCTTTTAGAAGCGAAAAGATGGATCGCCATTGTCTTTTGGTCATTGTCTTTTTGTCCGTTTGTGCGCGCATGAGCGGTTGTTATGCAATACGGTTAAAAAGTTTGAACAGAGATGATGCCGCTTTAAAAATCCCCGTTTCGATCCGATTTGTTTGGACAATATACCAACAAATGCGCATAAGTGAGATGATCATTCTGAATCAGTTTCAACCATTTATGGCTGTGAAATTTTGAAGTAATTTTTAAAAATTTTGAAATTCATTTTAAAATTTCACACTCGTCCGTTCCGGCTGAAACTGGGTCAGAATGATCATCTCATTTATGCACATACCGCATGGAATTTTAATATATCGTCCAAACAAATCGGATGGAAACGTGGTTTTGAAAGCAGCATCTGTTTAAACTTTTTGACAATATTGTAGAACAACCGCTAATTGCGCGCACAGACGGACAACGGAGGTCCATCTTTTCACTTTCGAAACCATTGATGGGTGTTGTCAGGCCGTTGTCTGTTGTCTACATCCATGCACTGGCAACATCAACTGCAAACCCAGCGGTTTAACCAGAAATTCCCCTTAACTCGTCGACTGTTGCTCTCAAAGCACTGATCAAGACTATTAGAAGAGCACCATGACTGTACGTGACCAGCAAAGCCGTTTATCCACTGCTTCATTCAATTGTAGACACCATTTTGATTGATTTCGGAGCCGGTTTTTACGTGGAACAGCAAATTTGTGACCTTTCGCCCAAAATCTTGACTACATTTCCGTTAATCCTTGAAGCGGCCTTTAAATAGCACAGCGAAGATAGGTTTTGCAAAGAAATCGTTTTGCGGGTTCGTCTTCAGCGAGGACAGAAGATATGATGAACGGACCAAAGACATAGTGAGGAACAATAAATCTGCATCCATTGTCGACATACAGCACAAAAATTCTGTTCCGAAAGCCAAATCTTTTATTCGAAAACTACGAAAGTGTCGCAGAAACCGAGAACTTTATTACGTCTAAAACTATACCGGATTGAACGAGCCCCGACCCCCCCGCAGACTGAAGCGAGAGTGTAGTACACTACTTCGCCAGAACTGCTGAGGTTATGAATCAAAACGAGTATCGTACAATTCCTCGCAGTTTCCATAAGTCCATGAGCGCCTGTCTGTCGAACGGAAATGCTGGTCAAGAACACATGAAGTTACAGCGTGGACCCGGGCAGGAGCCCGAAGCGAAACCGGAAGTACAACAAAGAACAAGTAGCACAGCACTGGTGCAAAGCCATATCTGACAACATAGCGAAAGTGCCACACCCTTGCCCTAATTAGGAACTGTTATTAACTTTCGACACGATGAACTGTACAAAGCAAAGCCGAACGTTTTCAACGTAAGAACGTTTATACGTTCCGTCACAGCGAGGTCCATAGGTAAGGTGAAGAAACCGTTGGAACGAGCCGTTTATCCCTCAAACCAAGGTGCATTATCTGACCGGACCAACAAAAATTTTTTTTAAATACTCGATTTTTGCCTCAGACGCAAAACTGCCTATCGAACAGAAAGGCTGGTTGGGAAGATGTGCATAACGAAGGCTCGGGTACGAGCTGGTAACAAAACCAAAAGTATAAAAGACACAGTTTTTGTAAAACGATTATAAGTACTGAGCTCTGCCTGCTCTGGTAGAAAAACCGACTCCAAGTGAATCAGTCATCACTAAAAACCCTTCTGTCGCGTTCAGGCATTTGTGTTTCATACTACACTTTCCGAACACCATTTTAATTAGCAACGGAAACAGGTCGTAGCCTCCATTACACTGAATTGTGAAACGGAAGATTAGATTCAGCCTGGCAGGATTACGATCCGAATATAGACCCAAGAAACCCTGAGGCGGCAGCCGAAGGTGTTTCTTGTAGTTATTATTACGGAATCAAGTTTATGATAAAAGCCTAAAAAAATCGAATGGTA
Source organism: Paramacrobiotus richtersi (assembly GCA_034698045.1). Taxonomy (NCBI): domain Eukaryota; kingdom Metazoa; phylum Tardigrada; class Eutardigrada; order Parachela; family Macrobiotidae; genus Paramacrobiotus; species Paramacrobiotus richtersi. Next base: position 7,267 of record JAQGAU010004644.1, on the reverse strand, counting down.
AGCTCAACCATAAAGCAATGACTTTTTTCAGTCATTTGCATAGCGTACAAATAAACCGGACTTAGATAACAATAAGAAGTAGGTACGGATCCGGGAATGCAACTAACAATAAGTGACACACAGTGAGAGTGACAGTACAATGAAATCGCGCGTTTATCATCGTCTTGCCTCTCTTATCTATTGGTGCTTGCATTATAACAAAATCGCCTACTGGCCACTGGCCGGCTCATTCAGAAGCCGAATAAAGTGCTCCCCTGGGGCAGGGCCTAATGATTGACAGTTTTATTGACATGCTGGCCCTTGTACGTATGAATATGCTCTTGGATCGAGTTGTCGTAGATTACCCTTCCAGTGTTACTCCCCTTATTCTGTACAGTTATGACAAGTGACAATTTCACAGAAAGGAAAAGCAGACTGAGTAATTAAATTGCGCCATCCTGTGTTGATAAATAAATGGCTGACTGCACAATGTGGTGCAGATAATTTAATACAGATAACCTGCGTACACGCACATAAGACCAGACTTTCACATACAGAATTGTGTAATGAACGGAAATACCAGAGCACATTCCTTACTGTTTTACCTGTGTTATGATTGTTAATTCGACATTGCCATATTCGCTGACAAATGCGTTTGTGCAATTTGCAGTTCGAGTTAGTTACTGATAATTACATAACTGACTGCAGTTGTCTTTCGTTTTATAATTCGCATGGTGCATGCAAATTAAGGAAGCGGATCAGGCGGTTGAACTACCATCAAACACATATGTACCACTTCCGTTTGGCGATATATGTACTTGCATATCTTTAATATTGTGTAGTTCTGCTGACGTTAAACAGTACGTAAGCCGGTACCTGCAGTTCTGTACTGTAGTACCATTCTGCTCATTATTGTCGTGATTGCCTGAACAGGTTTGATTTTGCGTTGTACCGATTTTTTACTTTTTAATCTCTAGATAACAAAAACGAGAAGGCTACCAGAGGGCGTACTCAAGCATGCACTAGCCAGTTAAAACGTTACGAAGAATCTGTATTACTACTATTATAGTTAATTAACTAATAAAAAAAGTTATCTAATTAATTACTACTATTATTACAATCTGTATTACTTTGTATCCAAAGCTATGAGCATTTCTCCAGAATAAGGCTCTATTTGCGGCTCGTAAAGAGTTTGTTTTTTTGGAAAATATCCAACTTGCACGAGTAAAATACCCATGAACTAACAGATTTATAACTTGAAAATTCGTAATAAAAGTAGTTGAAGCAATGAAAGTAGGTGCGTGCGTATGATTTTGCCTGAAGCTCTTATGATGCGGCACAACAATGTTTGTCAATGCACGCTATAATTAATCAGCGGAATACAAAGCGCATAATTGCTTTTTTTGATTCATGGCGATTGCTCGCTCATTTTTGACACAAGTTTCCAATTGCAATACATTGTTTTCCCTGATGATGTCGCCCTAACAAATGTTTACCCATAAGCACAATGGCTGATTGATTTGTATCCGGCGCCTGTGTTCGAACAGGGTGCGCCAGCCGTCTCGACATTATATAAACACCGATGCATAATGAACTTCACTTGCATTCATCTGCGTTTGTTTACTGGAAGTACGGGCGTGCAATTTCCGAAGAACGACGACTATGAATATTCTGCGATTCTTCCTTGTGGTGGTTCTAATGGTTGTGGCAGCACTGCAGCCGGTAAGTGATCAATTTTATTTCTTTAATTTCCCTTTGTAATTAACGGAACTTCTGGTAGCAATGCTTACGACTAACATTTATTACACAATTGTCATCTGAAATTGTTTTCTGTTGGCGAAAGCGCGAGCATGATGCTTGGCAGAAGATTTACCTGAGAAATGCAGTTTAGAGGAAATTTTGTATAAAACCCGAGTATTGGGTGTCCACTTACGATGGAATTTCTTTCCGGAATTATTGTAGCATTATCTATAACCTTGCGTGTGTTCGGTTTGGTGACTTCACCTATCACAGTACAACAGAGCACTGTTTTAATCATATCGTACAACAGCAGCCACTGGTCGCGCTTGATGGAATGGTCCAGCAAGAAAGCCAAAATATTAGTGCGTGAGTTCCTTTTTCTTGCTACAGGTTCAAAGCCGGTCGTGCGGCGGAATATCGTGTGAGACCAGCTTTATTTGCCAGAGCCAATGTTCAAGCTCAAGCAAATGCGTAGGCGCTACAGATGAACAGAGGGGGGTTTGCTCGGGTAGTAGTAAGTGACTCTCACCCCGCAAATTCTCCTCCTGAACCCCAGCGGTAAAATTCGGACTCGGACCACTAAAGACTGGACGTTGCCATCCCATTGACCTATATACGAAATTAAAGTCCATGTGCAACGAAGTTCTTGTTTACGTTATCAGACAACCTTGAGATCCATAACTTAATTGTGGATGATGCACAATCACATAATTGAAAATGCAGCCCGTAAAAGTTGCCCTTAACGGCCATATCGGTGTCTTTTATTGTACGCATATTAATTTTAGCAAAGACTGCATGTGCAACTTGATTTATGTAGACGCGCTCGTTGTATGAGATGTGACTGATAACTATTGCAACATTTCAGTCGGGCACATAATTGGCAGCTTGACTTTTTATCGTTTGCTCCGCGGCCGCCAACAATCGATGCACACCAAACAATCGACGTATGAATTTAAGAAAATATTAGGAATGCTAATGTTAAACAAGCTGAACGTTTCACCGAAGGCAAAGTTCATTTACACATTTGTACACCGATATTTGGGCGACAATGGCGAAAAGGGACAGGTAAAAATACACATGATGCGGTGTTGATGACGATATGGTTGGATGTTGATATATTGTCGCGACTGCTGGCGCGCCCTGCTCGAACAATGTAGACGCCGTAAACAAATTCATAACTCGTCGTGCCAGTGAGTGAAGGTGGTTATGAGCGCGACAGTAGCAGGAAAAACAGTCTACTGTGCATAACCATTTGTGTGAACAACCGGCGATTATTGCAGCAAAAAAAAACAAAAATGACGCAATAAAAAACAGCAAGTAAGCGCTTTTCATATCGGTGACAAATGCGCTGACGTGCATTTTTACACAGTGGCATAATAATTTTAAAATGCTTGCGCCGGGTAGGATAGGCTGACCATTTAGCGGCCTTTGCAAAATTATCGTGCATTCCACGTATGAATTTAATAAAATATTAGGAATGCTAATGTTAAACAAGCGGAACGTTCAGCGAAGGCAAAGTTCCACATTATATTATTAATAGTTCCACAAAAAAGTTTAACAGTTTCACCAAAACAAATTGGAAAGACATCAAAACATGTCTGATTTGCCTGCATTCGGCTGAATGTCATTCTCATACCAAAACCGATCACCCCGCGAACGTGAAGGAACTAATTTAGTCAGGAGACAGGAGGCAAGTGAACCTCGGGCCCAACAGACCATCATGCAGCGGTTGTTCCGCAATCAGATGGCAACAGATAGGTAAACCAGTGTCGACATTATTGTGGTCTATTCACTTTTCCCCTGTTGCAGCACGTTTTCTAGCGTCAGAGAAATTTTATTGTTAAGTAGTTACAAACAAATGTATTTTATTGAATACGACATAGACAGTTGGAACTCATATAGTATGTAATCTGTACTGTATCCGGGAATCAATGGAATTCGTGCATTTCTCACCGAACAATGCCACAGGAACTGTGTAACACGCCGTTCGAAGATTTCCGAAAGAATCTCCCATGCCAGTGTGCCACCGATAGACAACTGTCCGAGAACGGACGGCTGAAACACGCGAAGGGCATGCCGCGCCCAGATCGCCAAAAAGTGACAATTGTCTCGCTACATCGTGCAGAAACATTTTCGCGATATGTTTTTTACAGCACATCGATTCCCGCATCAGCAAGCTGATTAGATGTTCGGTGATAACTTGCACAAGAACCAAATGTTACTCTTGTGACAGTTATTGCGATAACGGCTACAAAGTTTCCCAGACAGTTACACCAATTGCAGTTCGTTGGATAGCAATATCGTATTTTGATAAATAAATGACAAGTTGCAGAATGTGGTTCGGATAGAAATTCGTTTGTGTACTTAATTTACATTTCACATTGGTTGCTGATAATTTATACATTACGCTGTAGTTCACATGGTGCATGTACAGGTAGAGAAAGCGGATCGAACAAATTTTCAACCATGCAAAATACATACTATTACCGTATAGTGATACAGGTACAAGTGCGGGTTGCGCTTGCGCGCAACCCATCTGTGTTTGAAATGCTTGAGGTTCTGGAATCTTTTAAAGCTTCCGAAACTCAGACGTCCCGAAACCCAGACTCAGGACGTGATTTTGTTGGTAATGATAATAATTAGAGTGATTCATAAAAGAAGCCAGAAGATACAAATATCGTTAGATTATGCCGCGAAGCGCAAACAATTGTAAGCGTTGAGGAAACAATCATGTTACCAATAATGCCAAACGAACATACTGATAATTGCGATGGATGACATTAATGATGACAAATGCATCAGCAACTTGCGTTTCGACAACATTGTTTACAGAAATGTGGATGGTTGCATGATCACCAACGTGGCGTCAAAAATCGATTAGAAGGTCATGAACGGTTCGGAACTTTCTTAAATTTAAAAGTGTTGAAGAATGCAACTCTGGGTGGCCCCTGTAGTGTTGTGGTCGACATGTTCGATGGTAACGTAATACTTTTTTTACCATATTTCTAATCAGACTAATTTGAAATAGCTTATTGCACTTTTATAAGAAACACGGTTTAAAAACAGTTCTGGCATCGACGCATTGTACACTGAACATCTAAGAATTCGGAAAGGCCAGTCTTGCAGGTTAGAATGTTAATCAATTAATTATGAGTATCAGTACTCTGTTTTGCTCCACTTAACGTACGGATCCTTGTACATTACTAATTTTACTACACTGTCCGCCCAAATCCTTTGAAAACGAATAGCTGCAACACCAATAGTTTCAATTCCAAATACTTTCATGAACATAGTTTTTAAAAGAATATCAGAAACAGAAAAGCTTCTTCAGATTTCCCCGAAAAATCAGTATTTTTTCACAGTAGTTTTACACTCACAAAGCCGCCCGTATTATTAAACGTAAATATATCAGATAAAACGTCCTGCGACTTCTCCGGGTGGACATACCCTTCCGTAACATTTCCCACGATATCTCAATTTGACCTTCGTAGAACGTTGATTTGATTTGGACCTCGTTACTCACGTAAACTACCTATTCTTCAAGGATATTTTCAGAGCTCGATCTTTTCAAGTGCACTTTTGTGTGCGATACCAATCCACCGGAACTCAATAAACTGTTCTTTTTATCTTTCTTTTTGCTTGAAAACGATATAGTGATACAGGTATACTGTATCTACTTGTACATGTGTAGCCATTAGTACTGCATGCCTCTTGACATTACACGGTACATAAGACGGTACCTGCAGACTTACAGTACATAGTACCATTCTTTTACTTGTCGCGATTACTAGAACAGCTTCATTTTGCGCTGCACCGATTTTATATTTTTCAATCTATTGATAACAAAAGCGAGACTACTTCCACAGATCGCACTCAAGTATGAACGGCTCAGTTAATAAGTTATGAAGACCTTTATAATGCGTAGTAGTATGTACCCAAAGTGATAAGCATCTCTTCAGAATAATGTTTTTTTTGCGGCTCGTAAAAGGGTTTAATTGGTTTTTTTGAAAGATATCCAACTTTCCCCTATAAAATACCCATGAACTAAGTGCTTTATAACTTTTAAATTTGTGATAATTGCAGTGAAAGCAGCTGCACGTGACGATGGTGTTTATGCCACTGAACAAAAATGCATTGTCATTGAACGCTGTAATTAATCAGCGGAATACAAAGCGCGTAATTGCTATTTTTGATCCTTTTCGATTGCTCGCCGGTTTTTGACACAAGTTTTGTATCGCAGTAAGTTGTCGCGTTCCCTGCTGATGTCTCATTAAAAAATGTTTACTCATAGGCACGACGAGTTATTAACTTGCTTACGGCGCTTGCGTTGTTCGAACCGGGTACGCCAGCCGTCTCGACATTATATAAACACCGATGCATAATGAACAAAACTTCAACTGCATTCATCTGCCCTTTCTTTACTGCAAAGACTGGCGTGCAATTTCCACGAATCGACGACCATGAATATTGTGCGGTTCTTCCTTGTGGTGGTTCTAATGGTTGTGGCAGCACTGCAGCCGGTAAGTCGTCGATTTTATTTCTCTAATTTCTTTCCTGAATTATCGTAGCATCTATATCCTTGCGACAGCTTTGCTTGCGGGTGTGCGGGTTTGTGACCACTATTACCGCCGCAAAACAGACTGTTTTGAATCACATCGTTGCCAGTGATTCCGCTTGATGGAGTAGTTTATGTACTGTACTAAATATTAGTGTGCGAGTTCTTTTGTCCTGTTTACGGGTTCACGGGCGGCTTTCGTGCGTCGGACTGCCGTGTTCGATTAGCTCTTTTTGCAACAGCCAGTGTGTAGAAAAAGACAGAGCCTTGTCATGCGTACCGATAATTGCCGGCACAGACCGCGGAGTTTGCCAGAAGACTGCAGGGTGACTCTGAGTCTCTAGACCACTCAGATTTTCCTCCTGAACGCAAGCGCTACAATTCAGACTCGGACCACTGAAAACTGGACATTACTTTGTATACGAAATCAAGGCTCACGTGTATGACGAAATTCTTGTCACATTAGTATTACACTGAGATGCATAACTCAATTGTACCACCAAAATCTGATAATGCACAATACTTCATGTAATCGACACTGACCAGTAAATCTCGGTGCCCTGTATGATATGCATATTTGGCAAAGACAGCAACTGGGCAGTTTGGTTTATGTGGACGCCTTCGTTGTACACTGTATATGTACACGTCGCTGTATATGGTCTGACAAATCAATAATAAACTGTACAACATTTCAGTCCGGCACTAAAATTGGCCATCCGACGTTGTATCGCTTCCTTCTCGACCCTATCAACCGATGTACGCCAAACAATTCAAACAGATAATCATAGAAATACTAATGTTACACAAGTTGACGTTTACATCGAAGGCAAAGTTCGTCCACACATTTGCACACTTGGTCAACAATGGCAAAACAAGGACAGATAAAAATAAATGATGCAAGTTACTGACATTAAATTTTCTTATCGGGGAACAATTTTATGCTTTGAGTTATCAGACCGTCGGTTTCCCAAGCGTGTCCGCTAAACATCTTTT
>JAQGAU010004643.1:0-11285 GCA_034698045.1 Paramacrobiotus richtersi | reverse complement strand
ATGGAGAATGATGGTATCGAGTTCGACGACACTGCTGTTGGAGGCAGTGCGAGCGAGAGCGAAAGTGAGGACGATAAAGACGATGTAGATGTGGATGACATTTAGGGTTCGTTGTACGGGCAACTTGAAGGAATTCCGCGTCAACCATTCAGATTTCAGAAACACCGTTATTTTGGACTTCGGTTGGATGAGAAAGTAAGGGTCACACGATCGCGAGGAAAGGGTTTCATATCTCAGTTAGAGTGTCTGTTCAGTTAAATTTTACACCTTGTTGATGCCATCTTCGTGAAACTGACGCATATGCTTATTTGTAGTTGTGTATTATTCAGTCACTAGTTCCAGCAAAATATCGAAATAATGATTCGGCTGTGGTGTACCTTTTTTTATTTTCTTTGGATGTTTATGTGAATAAATGTCCAAAAAACAGTTTCCGACATTCACCGAAGGCGTTCCCGTTTTCGTGATTCACTTTCTCGCCTCATTAGACATTATGCACCGATTTGTGGGATCGACTTTGGTTCTATTGTACTTACGTATCGGATATATTATAGAAAAGTTACAATACCAAGAAAACTGAAACGATAAAGAAAACCGATGTGCAGCTTTTAGAGGTACACTCGTTAACGTTGTTGCAAGTAATAACATGCAATTGGGAAGTAGTGGATACGAGCGGTAAAAACCGCGTATAAATATATGGACACATGGATTAGAGTTTGCTCGGTCGATCGTACTGCTATTCACCGGCTCGTCATCGGAGCTTGTCGATACCGTGGCGGAGAACTTGACACGCGCATTGTTCGTTAGTTCCACATAAGGATTAATTCTGCAGAACCTTGCCGAAACGGAGGTTAGGATTCTAACACGTAAGGAAGGTGTTATCCGTGCAGCATGAGAGAAAAGATTCAGTCAGCCATTTTGCCCCGACGTCGACTTTAATTTGTTTATTCGCGCGAGAGGCCGTCGCTGTGCGGCCAGTGTCCAGTCAGTGATAATTTCAGAGGAAATCGTAAATATGCAATTTTTGCTTGTTTTTAAAGACAAGTTTTGCTGTCAGATAGTCAGCAGTTCATCATTACCTCTTTCACCGAACTTCTGGATACTGTAAAAACTGTCGAAACGCAACTGCGGAAGTGCGTATTTTATCATGCAGTGTGGCAAGAACTACTCAGCGAAAGCTTCGAACAGTCGTCATGATTCTTCACGTCGTGGAAAGGTTGCGGAGCAGCAGTAGAACTACTTCTATAACGACGTCAATGTGCTCAACGGTTGCCTTGCATCAAGCTTACGAGCCCTGTTTATTTATTTCCTTCTAAAGCACACCCCCGTTTCCGGGCTCGAGTCTATTTGACGAAACAAGCACTACGGACAGGTGATTGTAGGTCATGACCCACGTAGGGGCACATTACAGTCCTCAAACCTGGGAGTGTCCGTTTTGCACGGACGTTTAATAATTGTGTCGTATTATACGTATGTCCAACAACTTTGCGTAATGCACCACCTGTGGTTCAACTTACCGCGATTTTACCGTAGCGGCCCTGGATTAATCATTACTGTTGCGGTACCCTAAAAACTATTACGAAATATATGAAAAGCAGATAAGGTACGGTTGCAAGATGTCCATGTCATGTTATAATTATTGTTTATTTTCATCTCATTCTTATGAACATATGCAAACAGATAGATAAACCGTACTTTACAAATGTCAACGTTAGTAAAATACTGTTGATTCACGGCATACGTATGACAGCGCGTTCGCTGTGGCAGCTTTCCCATCGTTATTTAAATAAATCGGATTGCGACAATAATGGTTTTTTTAGGTATGTATTCTGTCAGCAGTTTTGATTCCAGATGCACTACAAACAAGAAGACTGAAAATCCATGTGCCTTAATAATGTGTGACCATTTGCTAATACTTTGCTTTAGTGCGGGTTTGTGTATGAATAGTGTCTTTTCGTCCCAATTTCCCGATTATTTGGTCTTGTTTTGCATCTGAATTTCAAACCCTGTCTCACTTCGATGCGGACCGCAGGTAACTGTCAAAGTCGCGATCGTATGCATTGGAAAAGCGCCGTGCGTGCAATAGTATTTCTACAGAACATTTCACGGTTTCATGATAGGTTGTTTTTTTATGTCACTAGTACTTGTAGCACGCGGTCGTTTTGTGCGTATGCACACAATGAGATTTCCGGGGATAAAATGACTAATATAGTAATTTTATATGCCCTGTTGATATTTGGCACCTTGTGCAGTAATCTGTCCGAAGACATAACCTGGTAAGCAGTTTGACGCCGTAGTTAAAACCAAATTTGTCTGCTGCATGCTGTCTTCCACATGTACCTGCATGGACGCAGTTCATGATCAGTCACTATTGCATGCCGGAAGCGGTGCTTATTCCTATTATTATTGAGACAACTTGAGTTTGTGGCAAAAAAGTGGCATTGAGTTAGTTTTCTTATAACTGCAGACATGTGTCGATAAAGAAAGTCGTATACAAATATATTCGACCTCGACTTTTAGTAGTGTTCCATGGTCTAACCACGTTATCAAATAGTGCTTTGTCCGATCGCGAATGAAACGTCAAACCGGGATACTTTAAATATCTTTTAGTGTACAAAATGAAGCCTCTGAAAGTGGCTCCAGATGAGCACACATCCCCGATTGCGATATCGTTTGCCGCGATTAATGGAAACCCCAATGGATTAACTGTTGATGGACATACAACCGGATACATACCGAATTCTGCACCGGTGAAAGATACTGACTGGACACTGGAGGAGACCAGTGAGACTGATGTTATTACCGGAGGGGATGTGACATGGGACGGTATTAAAAGAGCAGCTATCGGCTGTTGTACGCTCCGGAAATGGCGCTCCAGATTGCCTATCTCTATATGGCTTCCCAAATATAACCTGCAGGATTTCAAGGGGGACATGGTTGCTGGACTAACCGTTGGTATTTATAATACATTCTTATTTGTACATCAACCTGCGATTTTTTTTAATGGTCACATCTAATTTTTTATTTGTAGGGCTTACAGTAGTGCCGCAAGGATTAGCATATGCAGCAATAGCCCAGGTTCCTCTTGAGGTAAATTATGTAACCGCGAAAGTGCATGTCTACAAATGTACAACGAGATATATATTCGCTCGATCTAATTGTATGTCAACTTTTAACCGGATACCAGTCAAGGGAGTTAGGCGCAAATACCTAAAAATGTTTTTGTATTTGGATGACTCCCCTTAAAACTGGCTTATTTCTGCGATAGAATTGTGAAAAAGCGATGCATTTTGCGCAGTACTACATTACAAATAACTGTCGGTTAATGTGGTACAACTGTAAACAACTGTGTGTTTGGAAAATCGATAAATTTATTGCAGCCAAATCATAATTTTGTTTTCACTGCACATTTCACTCCAGATTGAAAATATTATGACAAGATTTGTGAACATGTATTTGATTAGACAGTATATACCTATACGTTGCAGTTTGGCCTGTATTCTGCGTTTATGGGATGCTTCATGTACACACTGCTGGGAACTGCAAAGGATATTACTCTGGGACCAACGGCGGTACTGTCTTTAATGACCGCCGCCGCATTCCCAAAGAACGCTACAGCGGATGACAGAGCCCACTACGCTGTGATATTAAGCTTTTTTTCGGGCATTGCCCAGTTATTCTTAGGAATCTTCGACTTGGGTAAGTAACGTTAACGATGAATATTTACAAAACTAACTTTCTACAAAACTAACTTTCTTAGGCATGGTTTACGACATCGAGGCATGTCAGTTTACAATTAAACGTAACACAACTTCGTGTGAAAATCTACTGTAGTTATGCGGGAAATGAAGAGTTTATCAGCGCTTAATAGTAATCGCTGTAATAATCAAAAGATAGCGCGTCCAGTTTTATTTTGTTGGATCCCTCAGTGTCAGTACTTGATTCCAATTATACCAAGATATTCCTATTTCTTTACAAGTAGAGTCAGCAAGGCAACATATCGATTTCAATGTTTAAATACCTTCCATTGTAGACTGAATTGAAAGCTGATGTAAGAAAACCAAACCCGCAGTTTATGTATGCATTTTGCAGGATTTCTTATAAATTTCATTTCGGCACCCGTAATCAGTGGATTTACGACAACCTCGGCATTTATCATTGTATATGGACAAATCAAAACGTTAACCGGAATTAAGTATGTGCCAAAGATATGGACTCCTTCAGGCTACAAATCCAGCCCGGATAGCGTATGGGAGATAAGCCAGGGATACGTTATGAGCATCAAGTCGATTAAGTAAAGAACCATCGATTCGTTTAAATCGGACGAGCGTAAAAATCATGTTTCATATAATATTTTGTTCATATACTCAGATAGTGTTAATGCTCACGCGATCACTGCATAATGCGGTCTAATCCAAAAATACTGAAATCATTTTTAGCGGTTGGGATACTCTTATGGGAACGGTCTGCTTGACGATCCTGTTGCTTATGAAGGAAATGAGCCTGCCACGGCGACCACGATTTGGCGTATCCAAAAGAACCTGGAATATACTGCGGGAAGTAGTGCGGACCATCTGTGTTACCCGTTATGCACTGGTCATTATTGTCAGCACCGGCATAGGTTATTATGTAACCAAAATTTTGAAGTTTGACGGATTGAGTGTTACAAGCGATGTCAGACAAGGGATTCCCAAATTCGGCCCGCCGGATTTTAGCTGGGGGAATCACACAGCCACCGACAGCATCTATGCCATGTTACCCAGTATACCCATGATTGTATTAGTTGGAGCTTTAGAATCGTACGTATTTATCTGAACAACCTTTTATCATTAAAATCTGATAAAAACCAGTAAAACGTTGCTGGGTCTCATGCTTTTTCGTCGATTTCAAAAACGTTCATAACCGCAGCTCATCTCGGTGAAGGCTATACCGGTTGCCGATTGATGACCTTTTGGGTTTTTAGGATTGCTGTGGCTAAAGCCTTCGCCTTCCAGTTTCAGTATCGAATTGAGCCCACTCAGGAGTTATTCGCGCTTGGTCTGTCAAATTTACTCTGTTCATTCTTCCACGCTTATCCCGTAACCGGAAGTTTCACTCGGTCGGCTCTGAAAGCTCAGTGCGGTGTACGGACTCCGATGGGTTGCACATGGACCGGAGCATTTGTACTGCTTGCCATGTGGGGATTATCTCCCGCTTTTAAGTACGGTAAGTTGCACAAAATTCTTCTGAGCCCTTGTGTGGGGCAGAAATTCCCATGCTGTACCTTATAATGGAAAGAATGTTTTTCGAATATGGAGGAAATATTTGCGAACCTCCTAACAATCCGTTACTCATGGGATGTTTCGTATGAAGGTGTCTGAATTTCGTTACGGCACGACTTTTTATTTTTTTTAGTTCCCAAATCGGCTCTGAGCGCAGTAATTATCGCTGCTATCCTGATCCTGTTTGAATTCAAAATATTTATGGATCTATGGCTCATAAGCAAAAAAGAGCTTTTGGCTATTTTCACGGTTGTTATTGTGGGATTTACTATCAGTGTGGATATGGGAATTTTGGCTGGAATCGGGTAACTAAGCTGTGTTGTTAGGACTGAAACATCGGGGTGTCTTTTCTAAAATTTAACATGAGTTTATTAAGTGTTCTGCTTTGAATGAAGTTGCTTCGGTTGCCTTTATTGTTTTTTCACGTCATTTTAGTCTATGGTATAGCCCACTTTGCATTAGCTACTAGAATCTTATACTTGAAGTAGATGCCGGTTTTTCGTACATACAGATACATCTTACATGTAACAGTTCATATTACAAATTTTTATATGGCAATAGGGCAACAGCCATTAAAATGCGAAGACACCAGCGCTCTAGAAAATTACATCTTTATTCATATTTGTTTTGCGGACATCGTATTACGAATTAACTTTAGTTGTGCTGTCTGCTATCGTCCATGCGTACGTTTTTCAGTTATGGTAATCGTCGTTTTCAGTGTGTCAATGTTGCTGTTGCTGTATCCCATCGCTCGTCCAGTGATAATCGCCCATTTCAAGCAGTCACTATACAGCCTGCGGCCGCGGAACCCCTCAACCGGAAAGCGTACGATAAACGTGAATGTCACACCCCAAGGAGCCATATACTTTCCCGCTGCGGAGCGTCTCAAAGACTTTTTCCATGATGAGATTGTGACAAAAGAATATAACGAAGTCAGTGTCATGCCCAGTGACAGTAATGGGGGTCCGCTCTTGGAAATTGCCGAAATTAAACAGGAAGTTGTCTTTGACGGTATCCATCTGACCGCATCGGACTATACCACCCTGCGAGCGCTACGCTCGGTTGTAATGAACTGTAAACGGTGGAATAAAAAGATATCGTTTGTCAATACACCGGCGGAAGTGTTACGAATTGTCCTGCCTAAGGATATGCGAAATAATATCGATGCCAAATCTACGGAGGAGAGTGCGAAAATGGGTGTGTCCACAATTGTACTAGCCGAATCCACTGCTGAGCGAGTGGCTAGCTCGTCGAGCGAGGCCCTACGGTCCATGGAACCATTCGACGGTGCCCGGTCAATATCCCAGGAAGAGCTGCTGGAGGAAGATGAATTAGAAAAACTTGATTATGAACAAAACCTGCCGAAACCATCACCTACTTTATCGTCATACTTAAGAAGAGGAAGCGGTAAACGGAAGTGAGCTACTTTAACTTTCTTTTTCCATTTCACTTTTCCATTCCATTCCATTTCACAAGTTGATGAGCGGTTTCAGAATGTTGGTGCATCTAATAATGTTCTATCTACACTTGTAATAAGTTACTTGCTTGCTTGGTTGTAAAAAAATGAAGTAGATACTTGGGCGGTGCATATTGTAGTTTAACAATAGAAGCGTGTCATACGCTTGCAGCCTTATTGCGCCTGCAACATGTACATCCACACTGTAAAAAGAATGTTATTTGACAATGAACATTTGCAGCTGCTGGTAATTGTAATATGCTGTATGGTTTGCACGTCGGAGGCATTTGCCTTAGTAAGAAACTGGAAATGAACCATATCTCTAGATTCATACATTTCTACGTCTCAGTTTCCACGGTTTTGAACTACATTTTTATCGTTCAGTTTATAAGAACCAGATCAATTCAGGTCTAATGACATTTAGTCAAGGGTGTGCAGTACGGAGAGTTTTCGAAAAAATTCCAGATTTGAAATTTTTAATCGAATTTTTTAGTTTTCGGGAACAGTGATTACAGGTGGCGTGCATGTATATTACAGTGTATATTAATGTTAAGAGTTGTGAAACGTAATGGACGTGTGGGTTAATTTCCAGTTTCAATGGAACTTAGTTTTCAGTGGCAATGGAGTGCCACTAATGGAACCGTTATACAGTTATGTAATGTAAATTGGTACGTATTTAATACGGGAGCATAAACGGTACGGTCAAATATATATAAGCATGGTCTCCCTGTAAAGTTATAATTTTACCACTCTTAGCAACCATTCTGAAAGCAAAGAGATAAAGGCAGTTCATGGTGTTAATGTAGATGAAACAACGAACAAACGTGCAGTCAAAAACACCATACTCATAATTAATGCTCTCGTAAGAACAGCAAAAGTGATTTAAGCGGTCCAAGATTTACGAATGTCAACCTGGAATACCGTACCGACAGTTATGCTAAGCTATGTCAGACTTCCTCTTTAGCTTATGTAGTGCGCAAACGTACAGTCAAAAACATCAGAATCAGAACATGTCGGTGAACAGCTGGAATGAGTGAGTAAAGTGTAAATTAAAAAAACATTTTTCACGAAGGTCAACTTGGAAATCAATGTTCCAAAAAATGTGTTGATTTTCCAGGTTTTTGATGACATTTTTAATATACACTTATACTCACATTCTTGAATACTATTTAATTTATTTAAATGAAAGTTTTGGTAGCAAATATTCGTATCAAAAAGGTCAAAATGTACACTGTACAGTCACAACACTGTACAAAGGTTCGGAACTTTTCAGTGTTTTAGCATTATAATTATACATCAAGAATCTAAAATTCACACATTTTCAGAACTTCCAACATTTCAAACACAAATGCGCTAGCGCGGAACCCTAGGTTATAGGCCCGACCTAGGAAACTATATGCATTGCACTGGCAATGTACTGTTTGCGAATTGTTTGATGTAGATTCTGCTAATTGTGGCGCGCAACCCCGAGTGTCGCGAATTTTCGATTTTCCGGAATTTCGATTGTCGACGTGTTTCGAAATTACAGAGTCTGTTAGAGTTTTTATGTGGCACTGGTGTAGAAATGCGCTGATTACTGTTTTAGCTTACAGATTAGCAATAATTCGTTGAAAAGAAAATCTTGCGTTTTCGAAAAGTTTTATATGTATTCCGTACATGTATTCCGGAATCGTATGTAGCATCCGCAACTTACAGTTAAAACTTAAAAGTACAGCTATTTTCGAAAACATGTAATGCCTAATATTTCGCCAAGTTTACGAAGACATTTCTACGTCTTGGAGTCGGATTTTGGTTACAGTTCTCAGCACACGGCGAGTTTTAAGTCTTACATACGGATGTTCAGATCAAAGGTTAACCATTAAAACCAAGGTTTGCGGTTTGTCGCAAGACACAGGGCCGCACGTTAGCGGCGCATTTTTTTCATACATCAGCTAAAAGAACTCAAAACTGTTCTTTCAGAGATACGGAAATAGTGGTTTATGTTTTCGAAAATAGCTGTACTTTTAACTGTACTTAAGTGGCGGATACTACATACGATTCCGGAACACATGTACGGAATACATTTAACATTATTAACAGCAGTACTTTTCGAAAACGAAAGATTTTGCAGTTGTCCAGATTTCGCAATACGTCTGCACACGAGACAAAACAACTGAACAACGAAAATTGTATGCTTCCGACGTCTGCTTTCTTTTTAACGAATTATTGCTAATCTGTAAGCTAAAACAGTAATCAGCGCGTTTCTACAACAGTGCCACATAAAAACTCTTACCTGTACAGGTAATATCAAAACACGTCGACAATCGAAATTACGGGAAATCAAAAATTTGCGACACTCGGGGTTGCGCCCCACAATTAGAGAATCTACATCCTACAATTCGCGAATCTATAATTCCCACATTTTTAAACCTCGAACAGTTCAAATACAAATAGGTTGCGCGCGAGCGCAACCTAACACTTGTATATATATATGTATATTAGAGACGGAACTGTCTGCTAAATTAGCGAGGGGCCTTTCGCTAATCGTTTACGAAAACGGAACCTGCGCTACGCCCTGCAGCAACCAGTTACAGTATAATTACGGGATGCTGGTCACGACTAGTGTCAGCAAAGTACTTTGTGCGCTAGGGGTACACTTTTTTAGACTAACCAGTAACCTTTTTATAGGGTCTAGTGCCTCCAGTCTAAAAATATATGATAGCACTTTAAAGTTTACTACAACGTCATGGATTGCATATACAGCGTACGCCGGCCTTCTGCGGGAACATACAATAGTCATTTTCGAGATGCGAGATAGCAACATAAAGCGACATAAGCTACTTGAAAATAAGAATCAGAATGCGTTCAGTTTCGGCTGTTTCAACAGGTCATTTGCTGGTTTAAAGGAATTTCGTACATCCGGTACCGGTAATACAATCTGAAAAAATTCAACATTAAATTTTGTTCCAGCAGGCACAACCTCATCGATAACTTCAGGCCAAACCAGGCTCTTACTTAATACTAGACGGATCCAAAAAAGTTGCACTGCATTCTTTTATACGACTCCATGGGGTTACTTCGGCATGCTCTTCCTTAGCATGTTCGATTAATTTTTTGAACTCAAAAAGGCATTCGAACTGATTAATCAAATCCGGGGACGAGATGTCGTCAATGTCGAGAATCTGCACTCGAAGGTTAGCCTATTAAATTTAACAATATTAATTTTTATTGAACAGTACGCTGAGAGAAAGATGGAGACATGCGCTTCATGGTCCAGGTGCTTCATTTAACTATTTTCCGATTAATTTTTTATTGTGTGTGGAGGTGTTGCTTACGGTGCTTCGGGACTTTTCGCCGGAACAAAAATCCTTTGAAACAGCTTGCGCAATATTGAAAATATCTTTATTGTTGACTTCATAAAGCACTTGGTACTTCTCTGGATGTCTTGGTCCTGGCCAAGTCGCGTATGGAGATTCACTGGAAAAAAGGACACAACAGAATACAACTGTGCTCATCCAAATTTAACCGGTGCATCATGCATATACGTATATCATTTTTTGACCTTACACTTGTTAGTTTTCGATTTTTTACACCAATAATGTCACACACTTTGCTGTTACATCGACGCAACTTTTCGTTGTTAAAGTTATAGTAATGACAGCTAGAACAGCTTTGACAAAATCATGACTTTTATAACTTACATATCCAAATCTACCGAGATTCTCGGATCACATTTGCTGACAACATCGCAATAACGCCCGTCAAACATCAAAGATTTCGGGTTTTCGAATCGCACGAGTTGCACTTGAACTCTGGTGGCATTTGACCCCTGTAAATCCGAACATGTATGAAAATAAAGATACTATTCATAATGAAAGTAACTGCTGATTCAGAGACATTATTATATGCTAGGTTAATGCCTAATACAAAAGCTAATACCTTTACAAGTGTCGGTTAGTGACGCAAAAGCGATGTTAAACATGTAAAATTCAGCGACATGAACAATCAACGTCGGAGTTACGTATTATAGAACGGATTCAGTCCCCAGACGTATGAACCAGGTAGTTTGTAATGGGAAAATTACTAAAAAAGGTATTTTTGCCGCACCGCTGTCACATGTACAGCTGATACTGCCACTATGTGTGATCTGTGATATTTCCGGTTTGCATATTGATTTGTTGTTTGCTGTAATTAATATCATTCAAATTACATACAGCATACTTATGCATTTTTAAAACAGATATATACGAAGGCGTTGTCAGCTGAACGTGACAGATATCTCAGAACATAGGGGGGTTTTCGTCTTGAAAACCGAGTTTGAGCCGAATACGGTATATTAATCTATTAAAAGTTGTTCAGTGTTAACAGGATCGTTTCAAAATCAAAGCTTTTTCTGTTTCCGTTCATCTAATTACTCCATGATTTCAGTGTTCCGTCCTGTTTAAAAAGTTTCAAAAAATGAAACATCGCAGATGAGTTCGTTTTCTTTGAAACTGAGAACAGCTTCTAACAAGTTGTCAGGGCGGTCGCTACGTGGATACGTGCAGGAGGTGTGACCGACGCGAGACGGACTTCGACTCCGACTTCTACGT
>JAQGAU010004642.1:0-11286 GCA_034698045.1 Paramacrobiotus richtersi | reverse complement strand
TTGCTTTATTCAGTGGTGTTTTTGCAGCATACTATGTTTTACGATCGAACGGTACATAGGTGAGTTCAAAAAGAGAGTGCGACGGCGCTGTAATCATAATATACGATTTTTTTTATGTGATGCACAATTTTTACAGCACTGATCTGGACAATAACCGTATACTTTCTTTTTTTTAATATTCTCGTTTTCTGTTCAATACAGAAATGTGTTAACCTAGTGTATTCTGTAATGTACGACTATTGGAGGTCATTAAGTGATTTCAATAATTATTTTTGTTTGAAAATATGTTGTTCTTTTAGTATGATTAATGGCAATCATTTTAATAATTATTTTTGTTTGAAAAATATATTATCTTACTGTGACTAGTGACAGTTATTTTAATATATTTGTTTTTGAAAATTATGTCATAAAAGTATTAATATTAGTTTGTTGAGTTGTAGTAAGAGTACTTCTTACTACAAATGCTTCTGCCACGCATATTATACATCTACATAGTTCATCATTTATAAAAAAGCGTCTGTATGATTTTGATATTTATACAACAAAACTAGCTTAATTACTGCACATTTTGAAATACAAAGAAGAAATTATCCAATTTAGAAAATTATCCCGTTTCTGTTTTATCATCACAGACAGCTTTTTGCAGGTATTTGTCATCCACTGCTGGCACAAAAAGTCTGCTCTGTTGAGCGCGCCAAAAAGATCATCATGGGCATCTGGATATTCGCCATAATGTACTGCGCCCAGTGGCTGGGGCTGGCTGAGAACCGACCAAAAGAATTCCCCGAATATAATCTCGTACTCCACCAGTGTACCTTCCGGTTGGGACGCGAACAATATGTCTACATGTTTATGGCGGATATGTTGTTCTTCTATGTGTCCCCGCTGGTGGTCTCGGTAATCCTGTACACGCGGATTGGATTTATATTAAGGAAGAGCGCCAAAATGCATAAAAATCTGGGGAAAAATGCCGGTAAACCCAAGCACAAATCACCCGAGCATATTAACGGTTGTACGGGCAATGGATCGACTAGACCACTGGTATCCACACCCCGGAATACCGCCAATGCGGAAACGAAATCATCACAGCAGGAAAAGGCCCGGATTCAGGTATATAAGTACTGTTAATTATTGAGCGTTCCACCGTAAACTGAATCAGGCTATGCGTTTTTTCATCAGATGCGGATGTCATATGTAAAATGAATGTCATATATAAATGAGCCTGTACTTATTTGCACAGCGGTAGCTAAACGTTGGCAGGATACCTATCCTCTCATTTATGAGCAAAACTGGGAATGTGTGAGCTCATTTTTCCACTAATTATTTTACAATTCATCGAATGAGAAACGCAAAAGACATAAGATCAGTTGTTATGGTACTACTGCTGAATACTGTGAAAAACGATACGAGTGAAAACATTTACAGCATTATAAAACGTAATTAATTAAAAAAAATTTACATAAAAATTTGCACTAAAAATATACAGAATTATAACATATTATTTTTAAAAAATTTACATAAAAAATTTGCAGAATTGTAATATATAACGAATTTTTAAAAAATTTACATAAAAAATATACAGCATTATAATATGTAAATAATTTTTCTCGAAACATTAACCTTAAAATTCATATAACAATAAGAAAAATTCGAATGTGTTGCAGATTGTCCGAATGCTGGTGGTTGTTGTGACGTTGTTTGCTGTACTATGGTTGCCTTATCGTGGATTGTTGGTGTTTAATTCGTTCGCCCCACCGACCAAACGCTTCCTTAATGAATGGTACCTTCTCTTTGCAAAGGTGAGATATCTGCTCAAAAACATCGAAAAACCATTATTTTTTGGGCTAGCGCGATTAACTCTTATGCGTTTTCGTAATATCTACAAGAATTCACCACGTAGCAATTTATATGACAATACGCATACTGTAACGGTAATCAGGCAATTGTTTTTTTATGTCGAACGGGATTTAGGATTATTAAGAATCTTCGTAAATGTATTCTTTTGAATCGTGTGTAAACATTATTACTGGTTTTTCATTTTTCATTTTTTTTGTTTTTTTTCCCATGTAAGTCTTCGATTATGATCGACTTCTTGCTGATGATTTTTATTTTTCAGACACTGGTATACATGAATAGGTACGTACAGTATTTCCCTGATTTACTTGATAAAACCTTGATCATCCTACCTAACCTGACCTTTCTTCATTTACAACAGCGCAATAAATCCGATATTATACAACGCTATGAGCAAGAAATTTCGGAAGATATTTTTATATCAACTATTTGGTATTGGAATGAACGAAGTGACCCAGACCGGTACCAGTGAAGCAGCGTTCACGAAAACAACCACCACAACACCGGTACTACAGCGAAGGGGCAAAGAAGCTGATGGGGGTTCTCCGGCGGTTAGATCCAACACCCTGGACCGGCTGCAGGTACAGCGACCCTTCCCCAGCTACCATCGTACCAACAGTCAAACGAGCCTTCCACCACCCACGTTCCGGACTATCTGCCATAAAACCGGTAAGAATTTAATCCGATGCTGAAAGCCCTGTTAAATAGATGCACTGTTTACTCAAGTAATGAACAATTACAATATTATTGGAAAGCATCCATGCAAATAACCGCTATTCGAGCCCGGCACAGTTGCGGACGGCGGTTAATGATACGGGTCAGTGCAATTGCGCTACTGGGCGACCAAAGGACTGTTTGATTTTTAGGCCTTTTTTAGCTTAAGAATGCATAATAAAAAAAGAATGCTGAATATAATTTAATCTTAACATAAAGTCTTCAAAAAAATCAAATGCGCATTATACTCTTTCTATATTGGCAAAACATATATTTACTTTAAATATGTTGCGTCGTTCTCGATCCTGCAGAAGTGTGCCCGCATATACGTTAATTTCTAGACCATCCTGTCGTAATGTGCGATGCAAATGTTTGGTACTACATTTTTGATTTTCTCACCAACGGATTCAGCCTACCATGTTACAGTTTATACTGCACAAAATCCGAATTTTTCTGTTGGTCAGCTACCGTGGCTGGCCATGCTACACGAAAGAAATGCGATATTATATTACGTAGTTCCTGAATAAATATTGTCTATGTCTGTATTCATCAGATCTTAACGACTTCTCAACTTTTTACCTCAAAAATTGTTATTGTTAAATTCTTGTCCTAATTGTAAATGCTCACTTTTAATTAACTTGCAGCATACTTTTGTTTACTCTTCAGTTTGGCAATAAAAGAAAAGATATGGCTACAATTCAACATTTTGACACCATAGCTAATTTGCTTTTACGATATTGTATGTATCAGTTATTTGTAGATGAGCGCAGTTAGAAAGGTGTTGATCATACAAAGTTTCGGCATCGATAATTTTTGACGCCATATACCTAAGTAATTGTACCTAAGCTTAAATATCCTGACTCCCGAAATTTAAACACTTGGTACTCAATCTTAACGGAAATATACTGAATCGATAAATTTGTTTGTGCATATATGTGTTATATCCCGTTCTTGATCATCCCGCCTTTTTCAGGTTCCGACAGCCAGATTGGAGTGTACGCCATACTGGACCTTCCCATGCTGTCGGCAACCGCCGTTTAGATGTACCTATACCGAGCATCGGTTAGATTTTTACCCTGCTACGCGATGTTTTTTTTTGTAAATCAGTATATTCTAGTCATTGCAAACCCTGATGGCATTTACCACATGATTCGGGGCTCAACAATTTGCTGAGCTCGTAAAGAATGTCCGTGTGCAGCTGGAGTTTACACTTGCAGAAAAAGAGGAGGCTGCGCTTATTTGGTGGCTTTTTTTACTTTATCGGCAAGCAGCTGGGTTATTCGAATTAAACACGCTAACTGTACACGAATACCGCATAAACCTGCCGAGTATTATTATTATGGAAGTATGCGAGCTTACCTGTCAAAGTAGTGCAGCATTGCTGCAAATAAGATATTTTTGTGGATTATATTTTAATTTGTTAACAAAAAAGAGTGCGCTTTTCTTAAATCATTCGCGGTTTTGTTTTTTCATGTTTAAGATTGCCATGACATATCGCCGGCAATACAGCTGTACTGCTGTTGAAGTTTGAAGTTTATTGTCCCAACCTGTTTAGCATTTTTGTAAGTATTCTGTCAAGGTCTGCATTGTTACACAATCTTGAAATGCATGTTTGCCGATTTTTCTTTAATTTTTTCACCAGAATATAGTGTGATATAGGTATAACTAGCGCTAAACGTCTGCCAAAAAACTCATGTCGGAATGTTCAAATCACACTCGTTATCCGATTGGCTCATTGATACATGTGTACACCATGGCACATACATAATGCAGAATGTGACTGAATGTCTATAATAAATTAACTAGCATGATGATGTCGCTTCCACTAAATAATCCACCGGGATTCAAAAGTGTTATACCCAAATCTACATTCTACAGTAACTGCATTGACTAACATATATGCGCAAAGTTTACTCATTTACATGACCATAAAATCATTTACACCAGGAAAACCTGATCAAAAAAGTTCGAAATTTCTAAACCTTCATAAAATCCTCCGCCAGTTGTTTTTCCCCTCGTCCAACGCAATATGCAATAATGCGCAAAATTTAGGCTAGGTATGTACCACATAATCATAAACATAAACATAATCATAAACCTCATCATAAACATAATCATAAACATAATCATAATCATAAACCTAAACATAAACCTAAACATAATCGGAAACATAAACCTATTTTTTTAAATTATAAACCTAAACATTTTAAACGTACTGTACGTAGCAGGGGTACATATGATCAGACCGCGGTCAGCCGTATTATTCAGTTCGGCGTGATTTAACATTGACCGTAATTGAAAACACAGTAACGGCATTCTTGGTACAACGACGTTCAAAAAGAAACACAAGCGAGCCATCTATCACATACATAGCACGAATAACTCAAGTTGAGGTTTTGTCAGGTTAGTTCCAGAACAAAATCCCGGGTTTCCCTTATTTTTGCAACGGCTTGTTGGTAGTTCATGGCTCCTACACTCACTGCAGCGTAGGCACGAATGGCCTGTTTAAGATACGGAGGTATTTTCGAGTATTCTTTTCCATTATTCTCGAATTCATCGCGAAGTGCGATCAACCGGTCCAGAAACCGAGTAAACGAGTCAGAAGTGGGCCAGATTTTGTTAAGTGTTTCCCTTGGCCAATAGATGTTGAATAATCCGCGATAGCAATCGCCATATGTATTGGCGCGTTTAGTTTCGTTCTTATTGGGCCCAAGTTTTGCTTTTTTCGTCACAACTATATCTGCTCTTTCCTTCTCGACCGTTTTTTCACCGATAAAATAGGTGTGAAGGTCGTCCCACGACTCATGAATGTTAATGAAATCGCGTGTACCGGGATCCTGATAAGTTGGTCCTAAGGAGCACAAACTTGCGGCTTGACTGCGTTTGTCCAGTTCTGTTATTTGCCCGTTAACATCGCTCAAAAACTCCTGCAACACTTTTTGTAATTTTTTCAAATGGGTTCGCATGGTACCATCCTGCTCCACCAGATTACGGTGAAGGTTTCCCACGGCTTCATGGATGGTGCCCTAAGCAAATTTTGGGTTAAAAAATTGACTTTGTAAAGCAGAAAAAGAAATGTGCTCTTATTTTGCTTTTACCGCGCTCATTTTTCCAGTATTACATACTCTTTGTTCTATGCAGATTTGGCGAACATCGGACGAAAACTGACTCGGCTATCGCAGTACGCAAAAAACGGTTGTCAGCACTGCTCTTTGCATTGCTCTTGAACAAGGAAGACCTCCGCTTCGCTTCGGTCGATTATGTATTTACTAGGTGACCCCGCGCAGTTCTCCCAGTTTTTACTTTTGATGGCAGAAGTAAACAACACGTGCTTCAGAATGATATATGGCACATGAGGGTTGGATGAGTAGATTGTTCAGAGTAACCCGACATACAGAGAAGTCTTAGCGAATTATACTTCGACAAGTGTGCAGCGTATAGCACATATTTTACGGATCACGGGATATAGCGCTATTCCCCCCAATGATTTTGCTGCAGAGGGAAATCATATTAACGTGGGGGGAAATCACTGTGCTAGCACAAACCCGTCTTTGCAACGCCACGCTTTTTGTGCTTTGGAAACTGTCAAACTGGAACACGCTCCGTTTGTTTTATCCTGAGTTAATCTTGCCCAACGATGGACCAAAAGTAAGCGAAAAATTTGCTAAAAATTGTGATGCCAGGCAAGTGCGGATTCAGGAAAGCGGAAGGAAATACGGCGCCGTTGCACTTAACATGGATTCTTACGGCAGGAGCCAGAACCGTTGACTGTTGCGCCCGTAGGATCGCACGGTATCCGCAAACGCGTCAAATATCCTTCAGAAGCAATGAAACTGGACTTGTTTGATATCATAATTCTCAGCAAATTTTTCCCCCTGTTTTGGTCCATCGTTAAGCAAGATTAACTCAGGATAAAACAAACGGAAAGTGTTTCAGTTTGACAGTTTTCAAAGCACAAAAAGCGTGGCGTTGCGAAGACGGGCTTCTGCTTGCACAGTGATTTCCCCCTACGTTAATATGATTTCCCTCTGCAGAAAAGCATTGGCGGAAATGTTGCTATATCCCGTAATCCGTAAAATATGTGCTATATGCAGTATATATACATTATCAACAAACTGAAAATACCATTCGTATATTGTCGGCTGCAGAGAGTGACTCCAGGTGTTGAACTGCTGATGAATAGTTTGTAAAATTGCCAATGTATTCCGCCGCGTTGCGATCACGTTCAGTGAGGTATCGCAAAAAGATATTAGGATCATCGAGAGCGATCCTTGGCATCGTAGTTTGTTGTTGAAACGTAATATCACAAGTTTCTAGCAAATTGAGTACGACCAAGAGCGAGGCGAAATGTTCGAAAGTGTTTATTATGCGAAGAACTTGTTCTCTTTATTGATAATACAAAACTGAGTTCATGTGTGCAATACAAGTAACGTACAAATAAAATTCCTTACGCTGCTGTGCTGCGTGTAACGTATGCCATTCTTCCTGGCAACAGCAAGTACTGCTGTGCATGTATATCCCGCTGTGATACATGTGTTTACCCTGACTAGCACGTACACTTTTGTCAATGTGTTTTTTGCATAAATACGCCACATACACCAATAAAATGAACAGAATTTTGTAAGTACAATGAATTTTTAATGTACCGACCACTACAAAAGGTCAGAGAATATGAATTTTATGAATATCAAAATTTATGAATTTGGTTCTGTGATAAATTCAGTACACATGGACCAGTACAGACGAAAATGTAAGTGAGCAAACTGGTGGAAAAAGTCAGATTATAAACTGCTTGAAGTGCGGCCGATACTGGGAGCTGTATTGCTGTAGAACGAACGCTCCAGCCAGTCCACTGTTCAAAACAAATCAAGAGTTCCTTCAGCCCGTCAGACTCAGCATCGTACCAAAATGCAGCAACCGGCGCTACTGCACTCCCCCATGAAAGTCTGCAGCAAAACATTTCTCGAATTAACGATAATTCAAGAAAATACATGAATAAAATTGTCAATAACAAGTACAACCACACGTACAAAAATATCATTATTATTTGCGAAAATTTCGTCAAAAATTCATCGTTCATGCACAAATTAATAATGTTAAAATGCAAGTCAGTTGCGCATCAACTATACTGTCAGTGATGAAAGTATTTGTAGGGCTACAGGAAGGTCATGTGGGAATAAACTCACACGTTTTAATTGGCGAGTTTACGGTTTAGCAATTCTGAGCTTTCAACATAAATTTCGCAGACTACAATAGGTGAGTTTACCTTGCGAAAAGCTAGCGAAACCTTGGAACGCCTAGACTTCGGAAAAAAACAGAGCAATCTCTTTCATCTCGTCCGGTGAAAACACGAGTGATTGGTCCATCAAGCACTGTTTTGGCTCGAATTTTGGATGCCGGGAACGGACACATGTAAGTTGCATGCAGTATTTGCGTGTACGGGGTGTGTCAATAATCACTTTCCCTCCCGTGCCTTTCTTGAAGTCGAATTCGTCCCGCGCAATCAACAGGTTCGAGTTTTTTTTGTTCTTCAGGATGACTTTGCAACCAGGACATAAACTGAGTGCGTTAATCTTTGCATTATTTGTGATAAGGAACGGGCTTGAGCCTTGCTGCCAAGGTTTACGCGGCCCACTTGTGAACTTGCAGCATGCACAGCGTTCTGAAAAATTGTTGGGTAAATTTATAGTGTTCCACAATTTACAACATTATTGCAGCAAGCATTCGCATGTCTTTTTATTATTGATTTAATCCATCTACCTGGCGACTTTGGGCGCGGGACTGGCAGAGCCCTAACCAAAGCAGCTTGCGGATGGTCGTCAACGAAATCAGCAATACTCGTGGACGGCTGTGAACTTGCAATTTGCTGCAGTCCTTCGCGAACAGTGAACTGCTTTCCTGTCTTAACAGAACGTTGGTTCAGTTTCTTTCCGCCTCCCTGTACTTTTGGGAAGCTCAAAGGGTCCGAGTTATCCTTATTCCTAACGTAAGTGGCAACTAAATCCATCAGATCGCTGGACAGGGCGGCACCAACAACGTGCTTGCATAGGCGATTTTGGTTAGACGCAAACCAAGGACATCTGCACTCAAACTTGCCGGTCTCAGTGTTGACGGCTATGTGGTACTGCTGGCCGAAATCCGTTTCAGAGAACACACCGAAATGACGTACAGCGACGTGGCTTCCAGAGCTCGATGGTAAAGGCCAGTCAACAATCTTTTGGGGATTCGATAGATAATGAGACGCTTTAATAAAAGCCGTTTTATGATGCATCGCTAGGCGGCTCTCTTGAAAAATCTTCTGCAGGTCGGGGTGGTTGAATTCTGATTTATTTTGCTGCACTCCTTTCCAGATACTTAAAGTTCTTTCTGGATCTGGATCAGCTCCAAAAAATTCCAGTAGTTTTCCAGCAATTAATTTTCCGTTTGTCCGGTCACCACGTTGAATTACGTACTCCCTGGCCAGAATTTCATAATCCCCAAGCTCCATTAGCGACCGGCAGATTTCTTCACATCTGGATCGCAAGAGCTTGTCTAGCTTGTCAACGAGCTCATACTGCTTAATTTTCTTTCCAGATTCCAGTCCAAGGAGATTGTTCATGCCTTCGACATTATTCGTGTGAGGCAAGTTAGGATAAATCTTCGCTATTTTGCGCACTTCTGGGCCGACCTTAGCGTGAAGCTTTTTTATACCGTTTTTAGATTCAATGAGCCAAGCTAAAACTTGATCATTTTCCCCAGAGCGTTCAAAAGCTTTGGCATGGTCCATCATGGCTTCCAAAGACTCTTCGTCAACCGTCCCAGAAACATACATTCCAGACTCTCTGTCCGGATCGCCAAACAATCTTCGCTCCCACGCATGAATAAGGTCCTTCGATGCGCCACGTTTTGCCATATTTCGTTCCAGCGATTGTGACAAATGGTTGGTGCACAGAACATGTGGCGCCTGCAACATGTGACACTTTTAAAGAATTCTTACTTTGCGTTTACTGTCTTATTAGATTTTAACGAGATGCGGTTGCTACAAAATGTTTGCTGTCATATCGTGGAAGGGATGATTAAAGCGGTCAAATTAATATCCAGATAAACTCGGTTAATTCTCAGGCACCTGTTTATGTTTAACAAAAAAGCTATTAAAAAATACATTACAGCTGAATCGCAAAAGCCTGGAGTATGACAGCGGTGATGTACATAAACTTGGCTACTTTTCCCCCATCAGTTTATTTTGGAAAAATTAAAGTCAAACAGACAGATTATTCTTCAAATAAACTCGGTTAATTCTCCAACACTTGTTTATTTCCAACAAAGAAGCTTTTAAAAAATACCTTACAGCTGAATCGCAAAAGCCTGGATTATGACAGCGGTGATGTAAATAAACTAGGCTATTTTTCCCCCATCAGTTTATTTTGGAAAAATTAAAGTCAAACAGACAGATTATTCTTCAAATAAACTCGGTTAATTGTCCAGCACGTGTTTATTTCCAACAAAGAAGCTTTTAAAAAATACCTTACAGCTGAATCGCAAAAGCCTGGAGTATGACAGCGGTGATGTACATAAACTTGGCTACTTTTCCCCCATCAGTTTGTTTTGGAAAATTAAAGTTAAACAGACAGATTATTCTTCAAATAAACTCGGTTAATTGTCCAGCACGTGTTTATCTCCAACAAAGAAGCTTTTAAAAAATACCTTATAGCTGAATCGCAAAAGCCTGGAGATACCAACGGTAATGTAAATAAACTCGACTGTTTTACCCCCATCAGTTTATTTTGAGTGAGTTACCGCAAAACAGGTAGATAAAGCTCCGATAATTTTCACCCACCAGTTTATAGATAAAGAAGCTATTACAAAAGCTTATAAGGGACAAACAGCTTTTTTGAAGGCTTACCTTGAAGATACTGATGAAAGGCTGATATAATCCGGGTTCATCGTCGGTTTGGATTTTCAGGTTACTGCTGGGATCCTCGTGAATTATAGTAACGTTTCGTTTGATCATTTGCGAATGCAGCCACAAAGCAATCTGCTCAAAAACTTGCATATCTTTTTTCTCCGTTATGGCAACCATGCCAAAGAAGGAAAGTGGCGTGCGTCGCTCCTTGTGGACGATTTCCGGTGATCGGCAAGTAAGCACTACGGTATAGGCGTCCGTCAGATTAAATTTCACGTCGATATCGACACAAGCGGACTCTGGTCCAAAGGCGTACTTGGCAAACAGATCGAGTTGGTAGCTGGGGGTAATGAAATGGACCAATCTTTTAACTACAGACGTCTCAGACTTTACGATATCGACGCACTGATAAAAATGCGATTCAACGCATTTGGCTTCCAATACGAACTGAAGCTTGTCGCGTCCGTAGCGCTGCGTTTTTATTGCCTGTTTTGCATTTTTTGCCTGCCGAACTGAGGACATTTGGAAAGACGGATTTGCTTGAATAACTTCGGAAGGAGTTTCTTCTATAACTTCCTGCAGAACGTGGCGAGGAGCTTTTGATGGTCCACGAGCGTTTGTATCGAACTTTTCCGACATCATGTCCTTATAAAATTCCCCCAGCTTGGTTTCGCGAAACATTTTTGGGTCGAACGAAGATGGCGAAATCTTCTTCTTCCAGTAGTACCTCACAATCACTATGTCGCTCACCAGAGCGTCCATTTTCGCAGATTTTCGCTGCTCAACCACGTAGCTGATTGTTTTGCAAAATCCAGAGTAAGTATGGTTGTAATAAA
>JAQGAU010004641.1:0-11289 GCA_034698045.1 Paramacrobiotus richtersi | reverse complement strand
TCTTGGACATCTTGAAGGTACGCCAAACACCATGTTCCGTCAGCTTGTTTAACGAGGACAGTACTGGCAATACTCACCGCCCGTTCCGATCTTGGGGGCGTAAACAATTCGTGCTCTGTGGCGGTAATCATTTAACTAGATAGGGACTAACAGTTTCAGACTTTAAACAAGACAACCAACAGAGATTGTGATTCGTAACGGTCCAAGTTTCCAATCCAGTGGATCAAGCCAAAAAGTGAAAGACCGTAAGTTTGGTCTCGAAACGATAATTATAACACTTACCGGCCTAGAAAATTGTAGCTGACTGAAAGTGCCCTAGGCCCTCCAGCGATGATGTAAAGATTTATTTTATGGTGCATCTGCGACAGTAAGATCATCAAAGAGAAAACTAATGAGATCTGCTTACTCCCAGACAGAAGGAATAGTATTATTCGGCCACTTGTCGTCTTTTGTAACTTGTCGTCTTTTGTCACTTGTCGTCTAAAGAGAACATTCAATGGCGCCTGTTTGTCCAGTTATTCTTCTACCCGATCAAGGTGTTACCTTCACCGGGCTGGGCCAGCACGAGAGCTGTCATCAGGATGTTTTGATCTGTTACGCTGAACGCGGTTGGACTCTTTCCTTTAGGCCAGACTCAGCTTTGGTAATTTCAGTGGTAATAATCGTTGGCAGGTTGTGCAGTTCGAGTTGTACATTGGTGGACAGCCTGCGTGGTGTAAGGCGTAAGCAATACCTCTCAACTTGTGCTTTACGAATCCTAATATGGTTTTGGTGCAATGAATGCAGACGGAAGCGAATCTCACGATATTACTGCCTTTCACTCCAAACCTCGAATCACAGCGCCATGTCTGTATCGCCAACACTTCCCTCGTCAACCAGTCTGGCGGGTGGTGTTTGGGTTATCTCCAGGACGTCGACAGGCCTGTAATAAGTACAGTGTAGTAGTGAAAATTTAATGATGCTTTTCTTTGTGACCCTTTCGTAGCAGTTTAAAGGGCAGTTGTTAATCTTGTAGTTGTTTCCGTAACGTTTTCATCGATTAGTACAGCGTTGTGTGCGGCATTAACAGCGTATGTCATTCCTGGCTGGCTGCGGCAACGGTTTATTCATCACTTTTGCGGCGTTGTATCAGCACTGACTTCGTCAATTTCGACACCAATACGATGCCATGGCTTTATCGCTCGACTGCAGGATATCACATGGCACTCCTGCTGGACTACACGCTGTGCCATAACCAAACCAAAATACTGTGGTTACAATTTACAAAACATTGATGCAAATCGTCATGATCTTTCCTGGGTTATCCATATCAGCCAAGAGATGCTGAAAAGGAACAAGATAAAGCTACGAATAATTTGTATTGATCACTGCAGCGCCACGCGCGAAATAATGCGCGACGGTGTGCGGCCTGATTGGGGGGAGTGGCACTCTATCTATCTTCGGATGTCTGACTACTGTATACCGTTATGCATGCGCTCAGCTGCGTACTGCGCTATTTGCCGGACATACCACACAGCCCAGAATGTGCAGATGGAGCGAACTGGGCCTTCCCTTTGGCTGATATCACCGTTCTTAACCTTATACTGTCCCGTTCGAATGGTGAAGTGGAGAACTTTCGACAGCTTCTAGTGCTGTTGGAGCATCATTGTCCTGAACCTGCTGAATAACTACGTGTTAAAATGGAAAGGCTGTTTCAGTATTGGTGTGAATATACGCATCCATATCCTGCGGCGTGGACTGGAATTAAGCACAGGAAGAATTTTTGTACTGCGCGATCCCGAGATTGCAGGAGACTAACTATGGTCAATATATTTACGACCGAAAATACAACGCATAAGGTGCAGAGCCAGCCGAGGATCCCGTAGACTGTTTCCATTGAAAGCGACATGAGCTTTAAATTCATAACGCTAGTTTAACATTCAGAGAGCAAATGGTATCAGATAAAGACAACATCGATCAACAATGTCATGAGTTGCCACACTTTCTACGGCAGATCTTGTAGGTATATTGGTTTGCAACTAATGATATGGTACAATGGGGCAAATAACTAAGCCCTAAAAATGTTAAACTGTGGTAAAATAACATCTGGGCTCTTACCCCGGCAGTATGAGGTAAAATAGCCTACCAGATAATAGGCCAGTTCAATGCGGGCAAATAGCCAACCAGCTGAGGAGGCTAAAAACCCTGCGGCAAAATTTAAATAGCCTCTTCGTTTAATAATTGATTATGTTTTATTGGCAAAGCAGCACACAGAACATGGTGGTGAATCAGTTGAGAGTACGAATTATCAGAGACTTCTTGGAAAAGACTTCAGTTATAATGGACAACTAATTCTGATTAAAGAGGATTATTAATGTTAGGACAATTAATTCTGATTGCAGCAAACACAGCACAGCCAGTGAAATAATAAGCTTTATCGACAGAATCCGTTACAAATTGACGGTGTCTCTAGTGACTCGATTCTCATTCTCCAAGGTCTACCACTTCCTCCAGCCTGTACTCTACGGATTTACGAACTTTCGGCTCGTAATATCTGTAGATTTGTACAGTTCTTGGTTGGGTTGGCTTGACCATATTTGAGACTTTATGGAGTTCAATGGACACACAGGCGTCCGTGGACGGCAAGAGCTATAGCACAGTTTGACGTTGACAAATGCTTTCATATTAGCTGATTATAGCGGGAACTGAGTTCTTTGTACTTACTTGCTTAAAGTAAAACCCGGCGACTTCGCAACCTTTCAGGCATTCCGCATGACTAATCAGTTTCTGAAGATGAATTTGTTCCTTAGTTTGTTCCAATTTAGGTCCATCAAACCTATATCCAGTCAAAGCCTCTACGTTTAGGTTGACCATTCCACTGGCCACGGTGCTCTTGTACCTGAACAGAAAAAGTCACACTTCGTAAACGACAACGACCAAAGATTCGTACTAGGACATGATTGTTACGTGGCCCGCATGTGGTAGAAAGTGGTCAATGCTCCACTAGGTTACGTTGTATACAGTACTATACACAGTGTATCACACAGCATGGGCTGATGAGTGGAGCGTTTTAATGATTTTATAAATGCGGGACACATTACAATGATATCGTCGTCTTGGTAATCAGATCGCAGTCATACATGGGGCATATCTCCATTTTCAGTGTCCTGTGGTTGTCATCGGTCATGAGGTTAACTGTTAAATCCAGTGCATCGCGTGCCTGCGCAGCATTATTGTCCGGGAGAGTGACATTCTTCGTGTCTCTGAATGGCCGTTGTGCATGTGGTCTTTCATTCCATTTGTATTCAAAGTGACAAACAGCACTTCCTTTTCCCGAGGCTGTCACGGTGACTTTGTCGGCTGTTACGGGAATCGAGAATGTTTCCATCCTCAAGCCGCCTGGGCTCAGTGTTACCCTTCCGATCCGCTTGCCGCCAGAATGTACCTGGATATCCAGCGGTTCCCGGATACTGATTTGCTTTTCTGAGATTTCACTCAGAGCATTCGGCGCTACAGATGTGTCCTAGATGGAATATAACCATCATCATAATGGCGCATTTATCACTGAATGGTTAACCGCCTACCTGCGTGGATTGAAAGCCTCCTTGGCCGTTGCGTTGCGACAGCAACCAATTAACCACTGGTGACAGGTCGCCCGAGTAACTTGCGTTGTTAAGCGCAAGGAGCGCGTAAGCAGTTGCTTCAATATCCATAGCTGTGAAGCCTCGTCCTTTCCCACTGCTGCATGTGCTATCCCGCCAACATCGCCGTCCAAGTTCGGGCTCCACAGATAAGTCCATCAGCTTCTCGGTGCACTTGTTGGTCTTTGGGCTTTTCATTCGACTTAGTACGTAACAAATCAACCCGACAGCGTACGGCTCGTGATTTTTCTCAAAGGCCCTTTCCAGGTACAGTTTCGGTTTGCTGAGATCGCAGGCCGTGTGCCCTCCTTCGAGGAAAGCCAACAAAACGAAAGCCGTTAACCCGTCTGCGTTGGCGGTAGCGCCTAGGTATTCTCTGTGGAAGATCTCGCCATATTCTTTAAATGACCCATCTTTGGCCATTGTTAACTCGAGGAAGTCATAGGATTTGTGGATCTCACTTTCGCCCACCTTGGCCCCCACTACCCGGGACAGCTGCATCCCGTAGACAACGTACGCCGTCAGCCACGTGGAGCCATTAGTTTGCTGCTCTCCAAAGGCACTTCAAAAGATTGTCTGAGTACGTGCATATTTCATTGTCCGCAATCCCTACGAAACCAAGAAATACGCATACCTGTAAGATCCATCCTTACGCCGGTATCTGGCCTGTCCTTGAAAACCTGTAGAGCAGTAATAATTCACTTACGTAAAAAAAACATTCAACAGCTCTACAATTCGTTGTGAAATGACCTGCTTCAATGTTGGAAATCAGTCTTTTCATCCGATCATCCTCCTCGGACGGCTTCCAGCCACTGCGCTTTAGGTACATTGCGAGAAATACATTCGGCATAAGAGCTGCCATGTTTTGTTCCCCACATCCGCTCGGTAGTCGAATGAGTCCGTCAAATTCACGGCTCATCTGCGGTATGGTCAGCTGGTGCATAACCGGCGCCCAATTGTCACCTATACATAGACGCACAATCCTTTGACATGTTCTTACAAGTAGGATATCCCTCATGGGATATTCGCACAAACATGGGAGCCACCTCAATAAATTCTCCTGAATGAACGGAGCACATAAGAATTTTTTTCATTGCAACCACTACAAATGGTCAAAAGTTATGAATTTCCAAAGTTATGAGTATGTGACTTGTTTTAACATTGCGTTCTATGGGTGATCCGTGAGGAGAGATAACGATCTATGGATCACCCACAGACCGCAATGTTAAAACAAGTCACATATTGATAACTTTGGAAATTCATATCTTTTGACCATTTGTAGTGGCTGCAATGAAAAAAATTCTTATGTGCTCCTTTCATTTAGGAGAATTTATTGAGTTGGCTCCCATGTTTGTGCGAATATCCCATGAGGGATAGTCTACGTGTTAGAGCGGCTGTCGTGTCTGTACAGTCATTTACCGGAAACGCTCAGCTTTACTCTAGTCGATCCCTTCACAATTCGTGACCCGGCGGTTATAACGCTAGTTATAACTGGAATATCCATTGTTCTTTCCTTCCCGTCCAGTGTCAGGACATGTTCCGAAGCTTCAGTTCTAACCACACCAGCTTTAATCACGGAGATACTTTTTTCTATCCTGTCGATGAGTTCTCCAGAATGGGATAGCGCTGCGGTGACAATCAAGCCTCCTGTTTTTGCGAACGGGCCAACATGGAACTCGAAGGTCTGGCATTCTTCTGGTCGCGCTGGTTTCAAATGTCGCAAAAACGCTGTTGGTTTCTGTCCAAGTAATCGGACTGTAACTTCAAGCTCCGCTGCGGACTGGACTGTACGAAAATTGTACACACTAATATTGACTGTGACATTCTCGCCTTCGACGATAGTGTTCGGAAGGTCCATGTGGATGTAGAAATCCTGATACACCCTCAACTGCAAAGCAAACAAATTGATGCTAAAGCTGTCATCGACAGGATGAGTCGGCACTTTTTGAGAATGTGCACAGCAGTATACTTCGCTTGGGGATTTCGTCAAGCCCAATGGGGTAAGGACGTTAGCAGAAAATGCTGTTATGGCCCATGTTGTGATGGAGTCCGGTACTGGTTCACTAAAGCTAACCTGGCCCGACTCGCTGCAATAACAAGAAATACTAACAAATGGAGAACCCCGTCTATTGTAAGCGCGTACTCCACAATTTTCGTCAGCCACATAAAACTGTCCCGGAAATCTTTGCGCAGCGGGATTTTATCGGTGACTTCAGTTTCCGTGTGATCTATAAGTCCAGATTCGGTTAAATATGCGCTGTTAAAGGCTTACAAGCTTGGCGTTATCGCCGGTAACCGTTTCGGTCCTCAGACTGCCGAAGATGTTGATTATGGAAGATGCTGACGAGTAGATTTGAATCCTACAAATATGAAAGCGAGTGTCTTTTAAATCAATTCAATTCGATTCTGTAGAGAGCTGGTCTGTCAAAAGCGTACGACTATTAAATTGTGAAGATTGCAGTTTTGCTAAAGTTCTGCGTGTAATGTTTAAAGATTTCGTCTGATTCCTAAAAGACGCCAGATTTTTGTTAAGCAATTCCGGCTTGACGCTTTGACCAAACGAAATTTTCAGTACGCTAAGGATTGACATCTTTGAAGACTGCTGTCGGTCTCTGAAGACATATTCTGTATTAAATAAGGTAGGATGATAATGAGAGCAAATGTTAGTCTTTAAAGATGGACAGCGTGTCTTTAACATTAGCAAAATGTCTCGCAGTATAGGAAAACGTTACCGTAAATGGCGCTGTGCTTTGTGATTCACAGTCCGGCCCTCCTTTACCACTTTTACAAACAGCTTGTCGCCTTTTGAACTGTTGCTGATCGACCAGCCTCAGAAACTTTTCTGTGACCTGCAATCAAGTAGTGATGGTATAATTTGGCTTTGCGGCATCTCAGCACCGGTCTATCCAGAAACCTTACCTCGCTTGGTGTAATGTCGTGTCCCGTTGCTAACTGCAGCAAATTCTTGTCGACCGCTAGCAGTCCAACGACAGATCCTTTAGGTGCTGTAATCTGGACCTTTGCCTCCTTGTGGCGACCAGGCAAAACATAATCTAAGGATTCATCTTCCGGTGTTACCGTCAAACCCACCTAACAGCATTAACAGAAGATTATCTTAACCGTCAGTTGGGCGTTACAGTGTGAAAGAGAAACACGAAAGAATAAGCTTTCGTTTAACAGAAAAGATTCAAACCAGTAGCACGCAATGTCGGATGGTAGTTGTGCCTTATGAGGGCTTCTGTTCAGCAAACATGTACTTGCGAAGTTGCGAAATATGTCGCCAGAACGCCTTATCCGCTAGGACCGTGACGTAAGCCGTCTTACCGGTTCGCTTTGGGCGGCACATCGCATTAAGTAAAGATTCTGCACATTATCATAAGTACCGCCGAAACCACACCACCCGCGTACCCGTGCGGACTTCGCTAGCCCTCGTCATGGTTTATAATAGCCAAAATAGTAATGCCCAGCTATCCGGTTGTGCGCACAACGTCCGGTTGTTGCGCAACAACCGCCACTAGTTTAAAAACATTTTCTTGAAAAATAATTCGGCGTTTAATCCAGGATTGTTTTGAACCAAAACAAGCCCAAAGGCGTAATTTTCGAATTTTAAAGCGCATTTCAAAACACTCGCAAACATTTTAGAATTTCGAAACAAAACAATGTCCCAAAGCTGCTTTTAAGTTCAAACAATCCTCATGTATATGTGCATTCAAATAATTTTCAGCTAGTGATAAAAAAAAAGTAGTTTTTATCCGAAAGCTTATCGATTGAAACCCGGCGATGATCAAATTACCGGTACCAGAACAAGTCTAAAAACAAACACTTTCAAAAAACGTGTTTTTGGATTTATTCAATCACTTTTTAAATACATGAACGCTAGTTAGATAGCTAGCTTCAAAAATTTCGCAATTAAAACTTTTTACGTAATCGATAAAATGTAAAAGCTTGTGTAGCAATCTTTCCTATGTTTTTTTTGCATTTTATAGCGTTTTCAAATCATACTTTTGATGCACCGCGGAATCTATTCTGACTTTTCTTTTTATTTACTTTTTCTTTGTTTACACGCTTATTGTGGGATAGGCGCGCGCTGCGGGTAAACAATGATCTGGTCACTTTTTAGACAGATGAAACCCTTGTCTATCATGTGTACCTTATCCAAAAGCTATATATCTGTACATCTAAGATTAAATGCGAAAAAAATGGCCTGCTGTAACCATTCGAAACGGAGCCGACTGGGTATTTTTTCACCTGGTTTACTGGTACGTACATTCTGAATCATGGACGCCTGATTCACAAGGAACTCAACCGAAGCTGAGCCGATTTCGTGGTCTTGTGCATAGTAGGCGACAATTCGTGCAGCCGGCGTCATGTCGGCCGTTACGGGAAAGCTTAGTAGTTCAGGCCGGCTTTCATCGACACATGGGACTGACTTTGTAAACAAAACTCCTCGTCGCGAAACGACCTATTATGATTGTAAAGCGCATGAAGTTTACGGAACAATTATCCGACGTTTTTCGGGCCACTTACACTGTAGACCATTTCCTTACACTTATGATTGCAGTGCAAATTAAATTTCACCAGGTCGCCAATTGTCCACGTCTTTGAATCGAGCAATCTGATTACGATGTGTGCGCCATATCGAAGCGTAAAGTTCGCGGTCTGATGGACACTGTGAAGTTGTGCGGTTACTCTGATTTTTCGTGCCCTTGATTTGAGGTCGACATTCCACTGTCACGGTCCCTTGGTTATGGCTAGGAGTTGTACGGGTTATGTCGAGAGCATCCGCATTATCTCCTTGGCCATCTAAATACTGCTCCATGGAAATCTTGATATTATGATTATCCAACCATTCCGCGTTGGTAATGAGCCTGCCATCATGATTCAGCAGTTTTACTGATACTAGGTTCGTTTGGCCGGGAATGAAGGCTCCAAAGTGGATCTCAATTTTTATACTGAATGGACCGCAGTGATAAGGAATTTTCGTTTCGGCTATTTCGTGTTTTTTCGTTACACTTTCTTCAGCGTCCACATAAATTGCTATATAACCTTGACGACCATTTTGGTGGCTGCAGAACTGTTTTAATAAATATGGGTTTTAAAGATTTTACGGTTTCGAAAGCTGGCCCATTTCTCGTTTACCGTCCTCTCCATTGCACTGGAGTCAATTTGGTAGTCCTGGATCTCCACTGTTCCCCCTAATGCCTGTAACACTGAACGGTGACACTTCGAAGCGTAGCTGAACTTTACTTATTTAACAGGCAGAGATTGCCTAATCCTGCAGATTCCGGCTTAAATGAGCAAACTTGTGCGTCGGTAACTGTTTCTTACAGGCAGAGACTTCGTTGTATTTCTACCACTTGCAGGATCATTCATGGTGACGTTCACTGAACCGGAAACTGGGTTGCCTGTTTGATCCCTGCAGAACCCATACAACTTATTTTCTAGCCAATAGGACACAATATTAAGGTGAAAATCAACAAGACTAGTTGATTGTACCTTATAGCCACTTTGAATTTTATGTTGGATTCGCCTCTCAGAATGTGCGGAGGTCCCTCGATGTAAACAGCGAAACGAGGTAAATCTGTTTTCACATGAAATATGCAACCCCTGTAATTGTTGCTTTTCTATAAACGAAGCCGAATAATAGCGGCGGTCGAGAAATATTAAACTAACAATTGTGCGCGCAACACTTGGCTGTTGCGCATCCATTGTAAAGGGGTTACCGCAAACACTTTTACCGAAATTCTCCTTTGAGAACGACTTATCTGAAACTTGTCTGGTAAATGTATGTAAACGATTATTTTGAACCAAAGCCAGCTTTGAGACATTCATCGTGTTGCAACTGAGAAAAAAATTTCACATTTTTCAAACTGGAGTCTAAAAATTGTGCCTTTGGGCTGATTTTAGTTCAAAATAATTCTCATGTATATGTGCATTTATTCGGTAAATTTCAACCAAAACGCTTTTAAGGTTATTATTTTCTTGCTATCGCCTCAAAATAAGAATTTTTAGTACACATGTTTGCGTTTAAACTCTCGAAATGGCCCTGCGCAGGAGATTGTGCGATAGCCGGCTGTTGTGCGTACAATTCGCTTTTCGGTTTTCTATTTAAGAAAGGCTGACCAGTGGAAATTCGGAAAAACTTTCAACTATATTTATAAACTAGCGCGCTCTAATACGACACGCTTTGCCGCACATCGAGCCATCCACTGGTCAGTCCTTCTTAATTATATTGGAGAAAACAATACTGCTGGATCCTAATTTATGAATTCTAACCACGAACACGCAAATGCGGTGCACAACCTATGAAAACTACCAGTCAATCGTCTGGAAGATTCTTGTACTGGCGGTCAAAACAAAACTTTCACAAAGTTCACTTCAAGCAATGTGGACTGGAATGCTTACGATAATTCGCTAATTTAAACGTTTTTGTAACGTTTTTCTTTCCGGTGACAACTTCCACTGTCCAGTCGCCATAAGTCGGATGGATTTGAAAGGAGTTGAAACGGCCTTCGATAAATCCTGGATCTGGAAAACGTACAACTGCATGGGTCAGAGTGGTTGCCTGCATATAAACTATTAACTTTCAGCGATCCATAATCACGTACTTTCGTGGAGAATTCGCCTTATCTGTAAGAAACACAATTAAACTTACGTGATGGATACGTCCACACCTGCTGGATGCGTTCCTCGATTACTTCCTGGTCCGGATCCTGTGGTAATGTAAACACACGTGTGAAGTAGTATATCTAGTACTGTTTACGGCGCTAGTCGTTTTTAAATTTCGACAACTTTACCGAAGTTATTTAAGTTAATGAAGAAAATTCGTTAACACAATAAAGATGATAAACACGATCAAGATAGTAAGAATAATGAAGATGATAAGCATAATAGGTGCTGCGGGCGAAATAATTCTATCTTTTCTGTGTGGCATTGCTTTTCATCTCACACGTACGCTACTTGAACTTCACCGGATACATTCCCAAAAACACGGAAGCTACATCAATAAATTCTCCTAAATGAAAGGTGCTCACAGCTATTTTCTATGTTGCAACCACTGTAAATGGTTAAGAGTTACGAATTTTCAAAGTTACTAATATGTAAGCTGGCTTAGCATGGCCGTCTACGAGCGATGGAGCAGAAGATAACGATCTTGATCCATCAGTCGTAGGCGGCTATGGTAAACCAACTTACATTCAATAACTTTGACAATTCATAACTCTTCACCATTTATGGTGGTTGCAACATAAAAAATATTCATTTAGGAGAACTTATTCATGTAGCTTCCGTGTTTGTGGGAATATATCCGGTGAAACAGCGTACTTGTCAGTTCTCCTGTAAATGTTTTGACTTCCTTTTTTCTTTGCGTTTGTTAAGTTTGGAAGTAGCATTGCGAACACGATTGGGTTTTACTTGACTAGAAAACCATCCTACTTTTTTCTTTCTTTATTGAGCAAAGCTACCAAACTAAAAGCAAGTGCCACGCCATCCTACTGAGATTAATATTGCCACCTATGGCCGCTTTCGTACACCTATATTTTTTGGACGCATTTTTTTGCATTACGTATTCCACGTATTCGCCCGTATTCTCTTTGTATTCTTCGTGTATTCCTCTGGTATCCTGAGGTACTCACGTATCTGATACGGTATTCCGCACGTATTCTCTCGT
>JAQGAU010004640.1:0-11289 GCA_034698045.1 Paramacrobiotus richtersi | reverse complement strand
AAATATTTTGCCGGCACAGGGAATACCAGCTTATGTGCTAAATCTTCAAGGTCACCTTGAAACTAACCTAATCAAAAGTCAGTTGCCGCACAATAGGTCAATTCAAATGTCCATTCATACCGATGTATGTACTCGTATCTTACTTTACATCGAGCGGGGTAAACTCGTCCGCATATTACCAAACCCAAACGACAAGACAGAAACCGCAAAGCAAAACCCACTAAGCAAAGTGCGCAGCAATGAAAGTCTCATCGAAAAGCGTCGTGCAAAACAAATCTAAAATCCAAAAATGGACCGCTCTGCAAGTCAAACCAAGCGAGGAGTAGTGCAGAACAACGCTTGAGTACTAAAACTACAAGAAAAAATTCTGTTCCGTATCGTTTCGCCCAAAACCCGCCCAACAGAAAGACGTACAAACAACTGAAAAAAAAATATATAAGGAAAACAACCGAGAATTAAATAGCGAAGGAATCAAACAGAAAGTCCAACTAGCCCTAAAGTTACCTGACTGAACCATCGATCAAACCGAAAGACCGTTTGTGACCGCTATAACCGCCCGAGCCCCGAGGGATTAAAATTCCGTCCGGTTAAGTGTACCCCGTCCGAAAAGTTTTCTCCCAGGCTATCAGTGATACTGCCAACGACATTCAAAGGTCATCCGAGCATTTCTCCTGGAATGCAGACGATAACGAGTATCATCCGTACACTCTCGCTGGATGACACTAAAGACTACTGTCATCCGGGTAATTCCGCTGGCACGCGATATACAAAAGGAGTCAGCCACTTTTATGGCATTCGGGAAAGGTGTAGGGATTAAAACGGTCATGAACGGTTTCCGGAAATCATATCTGGATAAAACTGGTAGTTTGGAAACACCCGGCAAGTGTCCGGCCGAAACTGCAATTAGCAACTGGACGCCGGCAAAAGTGTGTAAGCAAAACTGATTTTATCGGAGCACCAAGAAAGTGTTATCTCTGAAAATTCGGAATGCAACTGCAAGCGCCATAACAAACATACAATTTGCCCCGCCCGAAGAATTTTCGGAATTTAAATCTAAAAGACATTCGGACGCTTTTGCCGAAGCTCCAAAGATAACTAGCAGCTTCGTCCGGGCATTTTTTCCTGACCTCCAAAGATAACCAGTTTTATCGTACACGAATGAGAGAATAGGAAAAGTTTTATCTAGATAGGTCTGCCTGTGCGCGGTAAACAGAATAAGTCAGCGAGAGCATTATGGCACAAGCGTCCAGACGAAACAGGTTGTCAACTCGGATCCGGCACAAGTGTCCGTGTAGTCTTGATACTTCTTGGCAGAATTTTCTGGATGAGCTCTGACAACAGCAACCAGATGACCTTTAGATTGATATCGCTGGCTGATCCTCCAGGAAAAGAATTTTCGGAAGAAAAATTCTAAAATTATGGACTTCTGACTCAAAACTAGAAATACGAATCATCGAAAGATCATTGCCCGCTGCTTGGCCGCAACTAGAAATGTAATCGTACAAGACGAATGTTTGTCCAAAATTAAACAACCACTGAGCAAACAAAAAGTCGTCTGGAAACATCGTGGAGCTGGGCGAAATAAGCAAAAGGATGCCGTAAATTATCCTAATGGAAGATTTTACTCCGAAAAGAACAGAACAGGAAATAGGTTTTCCGTATAACCTCGTCCTATCAGAAATGTGGAACAAGAGAAGGCGTAGCAAAATGGTCAGTTCCTCCAAACATTCGAATAACGTTTCTGTTGTTTTGACCCAAAGAATGTTCAGGAAAATCCGCTACTCATGCCCAAGCCGAATGAGAAAATAATAACGAAGAATAGTACACAAAACAAAATGGGGCGGTTGACCGAACCCCTTCAAAGCCTTTCTATGCTTTCGAATCACTTATGATTGAACATTTCGAAAAAAACGTCAGGCACAGGCAAAGGTGTTCCTTGAAGGCGCCGGCTGAAGTGCCCCGGTAGACCTGTTTGCTTGGGGGCACTCGCCAAGTGTCTGGCCGAAACACAAATACCAACTGAGCACCGGCCAAAGTGTCCGGGTGAAACTGCTTGTTTAGAGGCATCCGGCGCAAGTGTCTCCATGACCGTTAGATGAGTCTCGCTGGGGGATTCTCATAATTTCGGGTGGGGTATAAGTGACGCCGGACGGAATTTTCGCCCTTTAGGAGGCTTTGCGGCAGCGGGTTTACGGGACAAACTATCCGCCGAATGAGTACTCTCACTTAAATTCTTATTTTGGAAACAAGCGAAAACAAAACTTACAAATCCAACATTGCCAGTCAGTCATTTCCTTACAAAATGGTTTTTCAACTATGTGTAGCCACATACAATACAATACAATAACAAAATCGTAGTAATAACGGTTTAGTCTGTCCAATTCGTTTCTAACTGGATAGTAAATTTATGTTGTCGAATGCACTCTGACCGTGGACCTCAAGAAACCCTGAGGCGGCAGCCGAGGGTGTTTCTTGTAATGTATACTGTGGTATCATATCATATACTGTGGTAATTTATCGGATCCCAGAGCTAATCACAGGCGGACGCCCCAATGCTGGTCTCAAACTGAACGTTAATCTCCAAACTTTGTTACTCGACGTGAAGATTGGCATCAATCGTTCATTACAAAATTCACAGAGAACTAAATATCACTCGTTTATGTGATCACTGATCAGTGAACTGCACCTCATATACAAATGTAATTTTGGGTGATTGGTGCTTCCCTCGTTACGAAAACAGCATATTCATAGTGCGCTGCACATAGTTTCCTCGTTCCGCCCGTATAAAAATAACTGTCGCTTCGGTAACGGTTTACGATTTTTTTGCCCATTGGACTGGCCGAATGTTAAACGAATTACTACGTATACTGCAATCACTGTTTCTGAAAACTTCAAAAATCGATAACAAATTTCAAATCCAAAATGTTTTCAAAAACTCTCCGTACTGCACACCCTTGACCAAGTGTCTTTGGACCTGGATTGACTAGATTCTTATAAACTGAAACATAAAAATGTAGTTCAAAACGGCGGAATCCGAGACGTAGAAATGTTGAACCGTATTAGATTTTTTCAGCCAATCAAAACACTTATGGGATGGATAAAATGTCTTAGTTCGTCAATCTTTTCACAGCTTGCTCTCCTATTGGTTAGCATAGTAAGTCAATGGCAGGCCGCTTTTTGTTCCAGACTCCCAGTGAGCCGTATTTTCCTCATCTTAAGTACCTCTACGTTTCAGTGAGCTGATGGACAGTGACTTACCAAAGTAGTTAATTGCATAAGGGAT
This sequence comes from Paramacrobiotus richtersi, assembly GCA_034698045.1. Lineage (NCBI taxonomy): Eukaryota > Metazoa > Tardigrada > Eutardigrada > Parachela > Macrobiotidae > Paramacrobiotus > Paramacrobiotus richtersi. The sequence continues at coordinate 8,006 of JAQGAU010004640.1, read as the reverse complement.
TTCTTGTCCATTATTTGGCCAGTATTTGACAAAAATCGAAGAAAAGAAATATTTTGTCGGAAAATATTTCCGGTCTCTGTTTGAATGGCTTGTAAGATTCACGTGGCCGTGCCCATTATGTTGCCCGGACTCTCCTTCATGAATAGCGGGCGTTTCCGGATGTGACCGCTCTCCCCCATCTTGAACGCAAAGAGTAAGATTTTGCGTATGTAGTTTACGCGTTTAATTTTAACCATTCGGTTCGGTAGTTCACGCGTGCTTTGTCGCAGTGCTGTGCTTGCCACTTGAACACCTGAACCAGCCCGGTGCAGAACCAGAATATTACTTATACTTTAGCGGTTAATTCTAGTAAACGGTGCTGTGCTCGCCAATAGCTGGTCAGCATGCTGAAAGTGAAACAATGGTTCACTAGCCTGATACCGGAATATGTGCCAACTAGTTTCGTTACAAATGTCCTTATTCACTATTCGGACGTTTTAGATCAGCTCGGAGTCATCTTTTATACATATCCGTCAGCAGTTGAGACTTTCGGCACTTCTTTTATGGAAATGATGCAGCTTAAGGTGTGGGTAGAGTTGACGTGAGAACCTCGATCGCTTTTGTTAAGCAGCGTTTAAGTTTGGGAATTGGGGAGAAAAGATGTCTCTTGTGATAAAAACAAACCGGTAATGCTGCTGCGGCTTTAGGAACGAACGGGTCGTGCTAAAACCTGGGTTTGGTAGCTGGTAATGGTACTGGTAGTCTGGTATCTGGTATGGTACTGGTAATGGTAAGTAGACCGAACTGGTTTCTGGTATCCTGGGATCTGGACTTTGTGCTAAAACTGGTATCTGGTATAGTCGGATCTGGAAGCAACTTCTGTATTAACATCTTCTTGAAGGCAGCTTATTTCAAAAATCATTACTGTTTACTTATGACAAACAAAAATCCCGGGACATTTTTCAAGAAGCAACCCGAGCTTAATTATTCAGTGATGAGGTTCAGTGATGAGATTACTATTCAGTGATGAGATTCGAAAGTTAAAAATTTGTTCCCTTCAGATCGACCAATAAGACAGACTGTTACAGTGCTAGTTATTACGTCTTACGATGTAGTAATCCAACGATACTCGTGTAGCAAATAGAACCATATAACGAAACAAACTACCAAGAGATCTGCATGATACGGTTTGCCAGATCCTGCGTGCCGTTGCAGCAGTTTTTCCATAACCTCTCTCCGTGCGGACAATGCAACTGAGATTTAGTGCTAGCATATTCGCCAGATGGAAAACGTAACACTTGGAACTGGCGTTTTACATTTGTAACCGCTAAAACCGTCCGGACGGAAAACCTGTCCGCCGGACACTTTTCTCCCGCAACCGCTAAAACCGTCCGGAGGGCCGAAAAAACGTCCGCCGTAAATTTTGCCCACCCAAATTTTTTTTACCTCTGGATCCCCCCTGGCGTTTCAGCCTTACCCGGACACATTTCCCGGGCATGTTCCGACAGCCGGACACTTTTCCCTGAAGTGTTCTGTTGTGTCCAACAGGCCGGACACATTTCCTCAGCGTGTCCTACAGGCCGGACACTTTTCCCCAGAGTGTCCTATGGGCCGGACACTTTTCCCTGAAGTGTTCTGTTGTGTCTAACAGGCCGGACACTTTTTCGCGAAATGATCTGTTCTGTCCTAACAGACCGGACACTTTTCCCCAGAGTGTCCTACAGGTCGGACACTTTTCTCCGAGGTTTTCTGTTGCGTCCTACAGGCTGGACACTATGTAGCCATCCCGGAGGTAGGTGGCAGCGTTACGAGTGTTAACGATATGATGGAAACAACGGATGTTTTACCGAGAATGTTGGAAACGGTCTGGAAGGTTTTGCATTGGAGCTTGGAAGTCAACGAAATGGTCTTGGAGGGGATTAAAACTTCAAACTTTCGGAACCTTTTTTAAATACCACCTATTGGTTAGAACGATTGTCGCGCGCGGAGGTGGTCCGAGTTATTGCGTCGGTTTCGACAGAACTCAGAGAGAAAACTGAATCGGTCATGGAGTGAATATTTTCGGACGAGTGCTAGTGGTTGCCGTCCAGTGAGATCAAAAGTCGCTTGCCAAGTTAAACAAAACCTTCCCGGAAAAGAGAGCATTGCACCGCTGGAGATGCTATAAAGGACATCTTGTGAGCATATTGTAGCACCAGAGACCACCGACACGGTCCCGTTCACCTTCAGGACGATTCCGCTTACCACTGATTTATCCGCGTATGATTCAACCGGATCCGTGGATCCCTGAGAGTTTTTATATACTTCCTAATAGTGCCGTGAACCTCCGAGACGATTTGGTAGCGGGCCAACTTTGTAGCGGGTTTTGGTACTACCGGGACCGCTTCTGTAACTCTGTTCAGCACCGGTACGGACTTAGTGCTCTGTAGACGTTTCAGCGACAGTATTGTAGGTAATACGGGGAATATTATTGGCTGCAATAATGCCCACTTTACTGCCAGCAGTAATCTCGCCCATGTTGCCGGCAATAATGTCCCCCGTATTACTGACAGTAATGTTTCCATTACTCCCGGCAATAGTGTCACCTTCGACCTGAATTTGGTGTTGATCACAACGGTGGCGGTGGTCGGATTAATCACAGTTTTGTCCAGCCCTCGTAGGTCTCTCGTTTCATCAAGGCAGTGTTAGGGTTACACATTTGGCAATGGTTACTGAAGGGGCCCGGCAATAATGTCCGAGGGGACTTAGTTGCCGGTTACAAGAGCCCGAAGCGCGCCACGTAGTATCACAATGGTCTTTCTGAACTTCAGGTACAATTTCAGACATTAACAGGTAAAACCTACGAAGTATCCCAGGCTCAATGCTGCCTGGACAGCAGTTTGCCGATCACACACCACCTCGCCACGTTTGCGTGACAAGGCACCATTGGACTGTCGGACACAGCCGGACACTTCGAAAAAAAGCGCCACAACAGAGCACTCTAAGTTAACATTTCCGGCCTGTTTGACACTTCAGGGAAAAGTGTCCGGCCTGTATGACACTTCAGGTATAAGTGTCCGGCCAGTAGAACACTCTGGGGGAAAAGGTCATCCTGTGGGACACAACAGAACACTTCAGGGAAAGCTGTCCGGCCTGTGGAACACTCTGGGAAAAACTGTCCGGCCTGTTAGACACAACAGAACACTTGAGGGAAAAGTATCCGGCCTAAAGGACACTCTGGGAAAAGTGTTCAGGCTGTAGGACACTCTGGGGAAAAGTGTCCGGCCTGTTGGACACAACAGAACACTTCGGGGAAAAGTGTCCGGCCGTCGGAACATGCCCGGGAAATGTGTCCGGGTAAGGCTGATACGCCACAGGGGATCTGGAGGTAAAAAAAATTTATGTGGGCAAAATTTACGGCGGACGTTTTTTCGGCCCTCCGGACGGTTTTAGCGGTTACAGGGCGTTGTTTTCATCCAGTTACAGTAAATGCCAAAACCAAGCATGGGCGATAAGCGTGCCGATACACATTTGGCTGAGATTCACGCACTTCCTCCAATAGCCTTGGTATTTTCTTGTACCAGGATCAGCCATAAACGAGTCATACGCTACCTGTTACCTAAGTTGTATGGCGCATTCTTGGGCGAAATGAAAGCATATGATATATCCACTGCATTTCTTCGGCTGAGCCATTCAAGATCCGAAAGGTACCAGATCTTATATCCTCCCGTACCATGTTAAGACCAGGTACCACTTTCGACACCAAGTCCAGATCCCAGAATACCAGAAACCAGGTCTGTCTACTTCCCATTACCAGAACCACACCAGATACCAGACTACCAGACTACCAGTACCAGCTACCAAACCCAGGGTTTAGTTCGACCCTTTAGGAACTCTTCCTACTACGGTCATGGCGAAGCCATGGTTCATTGTGTATAACTGCAGGCCAACGCCTGCAGCGTAGTAAAACGTGATGCAGTCAACAGTGACATCGGTGGTTTGTGGAATTCTAGAGTGAAGCATTTTGGATTCACTGCGGTTTAGAGTTCAATATCTTTCCCCATGATCGGGCACCAGATCTCGGGTGTCCGTTAGCTCACGTTGAGCGATCTGCAGATGATACCGGAATCCGTCGGGTAATACACTCAACGGCCAGTGTGGCCACTGTTACGTTACTAGGCTAGCGCTACTGAAAAAACCTGGGCAGACTGTCGCCATTACTGACCGAAAAACTCGAAGAAAATGCAAGTTTGGCACGTTGGTGTATGAATGGTGACAGTGAATATTCAATGACCTGCTTTCGAAACCGGGTGATTTTTCGAAACCCAGCTGTTATCCGCCGTAATCTTCTACTGCGGTCGCCCATGTTTCAGGCGCTATAGGGACAAACATTTGGCTATCAGTTTCATAAAGGAAAGAATTACTTTGCGTCCAGCTCGTGCCAGAATGAGGTTAAGTTAACCAATCATGACTTACGTGAAACTACGGGAATGAGTCGTGGATATTTCTGTGCCGATCTCTCCGACGCTAGATGCTCCACTGAGCAGTTGTAGGCCAGTTGAAGTCGTGCAACGTCCAGGATGCTCAAACCATGGGTTTGTCCCATCCTGTGCCGACCTCGTTTAGGTACAATCGTTGGTCGACCAGAAATTCTGGACATATTAAAAGGACCGTAATGCATGATAGAGTTGAAATCATATGGCAGACTGTAAGTGACCATTTCCGGTAGTTTCTCGTAGTTAATAGAACCGATTTCCGCTCTGATATTCTCAATTTCAATGTCGATGTAATCATCTCTGTCAGGTCGGTTCTGCTCGTGGAAGAACCCCAGTGCATGCAGGATCTCGTGCAGAATGACATCTGTAGTTAGACAGTCAGTGCCCAGAATCACGGGGGTTGCATGCCCGGTTTGCCGTCCAATGTGCGAGGCGCATCTAAACAACGATGTGGAGATCAGCAGTGTTATTTGTTATCGTCAAGTTACTGCTTTGAGACAACACATAATTTATCTGAAAATCTTCTGCACGTAAATCCAAAGAAATGTCGAGCCATGTACATCTGCAGCGATCGTAACGTCCACGCTGAACCGGCCGTTTTTATCAACGGCGGAACGGTGAACATCGAGTAGTCACATCGCTTGCTTGTACAACTTGCGAGCTAACTGAATCTCACGCAGTGCCCCCATTTCCTCCATGAATATTTCTGCCCACTTTTGTTTGAAAATATTGGGCACACATTATGCTTACACACATTTGAACCAACGACGGATCATATCTCAGATTAGCAGCCATTATTTTTAAACATATGGTATGGTTTTTAGACCATATGGCGTTGTCCTCTGTCATACCTTCTTCCAGGCTGGAACCTAATGTATTCACTCTCTTGACTCCTTGGCTCGAAGGTTATACAGAACCCGGTACGTTTTTCAATGATTGCCAAAACGTCTTCGATTTTCTGCTTGCCATGAACATCTGAAATGAGAACTGTGTTCAAGGGTTTAGTGGAAACACAGTGGTACTGCTGGTAACGGCGTGCTTAGGTAATAAGCTTCACTGCCTTAATAACGTACTCGTAATCGATCTGCAAAGCTCGGTTCATCCAACTGGCTGTCGATACTCAATAGCAACAGCTAAAATTAAAAAATACCCCGGTGCAGACATCTTTATGTCGCAACTGCTGATAAATCGCCCTGGCAGATCGGACAATGAGAAAAAAGATTGCTACTTGCGCGGATTCCCGTCCAACAGTTCAAATAACGCCAATTCCAGACGCCGTGGATAACTGCGCAGCATACAAATGCTGTGACCTGTATGATGGAGACTGCCGACGTGATTACCTCTTCTCGTTTGTTGACGGCATCCTCACCAGAGTCTCGAGCCTGATTGTCAGCATTGCCTGTTGCTACAGCTGACAACTTGCTAGAGGATTCTCACTTGAGGATTGCTGTTACATTTCGGTTAGGTGCAGAATTATGTAGGGGACATCGGGTATTTGTAATGCGGAGGTGCATGTATATGGTCACGAATTGCCATCGCCCGTTTGTTATGTTGTCGACACGAATTTAATGATTGTGAATAAAAATTCGAGAATAAAAAATATAAAAAAAAATACCAATGTCCGATACGTGGTTTAGCCGATTGGATTTGAGACAATGGGAAGTCGGGGCCCTAGAACTCAGGCGTTCCTAAAGGAAGTGGCCAAGTGGGACGTCGCATACGGGAGCATATTGGAAATCCGCGTTCAATGGAGTTTTTCCGTCAGCGTATCAGTATAGAAATTCAGCGAGGAAACGGCATTTTTGTTATGGGTACGGTTGGCACAACCAACGAAATGGAGGATGTGTTTTCCCTTTAATGTATAACGGTGTGTCAGCAACTGTTTCGGAACGACAGATATGTATAGCGGGAAAAATAAATTAAAAGATGTTCAAGTAACCCTAACTAGGCAAGTGCACCCCCTCGATGGCTGCATTAAAGGGATGGAGCGAAGGATGCGAAGAAAACAAAGTTTAGTTTGCTTAGATATGTGCCACCGTTTTTTAGTTACCGTCGTAAATATTTTCTTCCTTTCTGTCGTGACAGACCGACCGACAGATACACAACGCGAACCCCATTTTGGCCAAGTATAGACGACCGCCGCTTCGCTTCGGTTGATAAACTACGCCGGCCGCGAAAATGAGAAAGTTGAAAATCCGGCCACTCAGCTAGCGCTTCTGTTACTCTTAAACTCAGCGCTGGTGACTAACGGGTACACCCGAAACATCCTCCGTTCAGTATCTGCCATAAAATGTGCCGTTTAACATAATTATGTGACCTACGTAGCCAGTGGACTTCATTGTCAAATCGTGACTTTAACCATTTATATTTAAACATGCGCTAGCTTTTCCTCAGTAGCGCGCGGCCCGGCAGTCTTTGAGGGTCGTGTTTCAGTTTTTGTTCTAGCCTTTAGCCTCTAATTTATGGTTTACTGAGTACGGTAACTCTGCGTCAGTTGACTGATGGGAAGTGCGTTTACCAGAATGAGTTATTGTGTAAGGGATTCCCCGGCCGTTGTTCGGCCAGTAATTGTCCTTCCCCAGGCGGCCTGAATACTTGACAGGATTGCGGAAAAAATCGGCCTCGTCTTCGTCCAAAATAATGTCGTCGGCGTGCAAATTATGCCACTCGGACTGTGCTTCCTGAATGGCGAGCGTTTCGGGATCAAACCGGTCTCTCCAATCTTAAACAAAAGACAAGCGCGTAGGTGGAACTTTGGCGGTTCGTTACAGTAAATATGCGTTCGTTTGAATCCTGCTGCGCGCGCATTCGCTAATTAGATACGGACCTGACGGTATGGATGCCCAAGCCACTCGGTGTAGTACTAATCCGGAAAGAACAGTGGAAATTAGCATTTTTAGTGCACGGTGTTGCGTTTTTAAGTAGCAAAGCATCATTATGTCAATTCATACGGAAAAGGTGAAACTGTTCGCTAGATGGATACCGGCAAACTGACACAGCCCTTGTAACCAAAGCCTTGGTAAGGTGTTTGGTCTTGTTGTGTGCAGTCCATACGCAAGCGGAACTTGCTATTGATAAGGATCGTAGTAGCAGACATCATGCGCAGTTTAAAGATCAGATAAAATGCCACAAAATATCCAAAACCGGCGCTTGTGTACAGTACTGGTGCGGAGTGTTATGTGTTTACAGTGGAACTGCATATCGGCAGAACCAACGGAAGGGTTATTCCAGCAGACTTTGATAGAGTTATTTTCAGTTAGCGGTGTCATATACTTTGGTTGTTTACAAACCGCTGTAAAATCGTGTGAATCAGCGCACAGGCAGGAGGGGTACTTTGGGATAACTTTAATAAACAATTAAACTAAAGATGGCCCAAAATTTCGTGTGCTTTTTTGGTTTTGATTTGAAAGACAACTGCAATGCTGTTCATGCGCATAAAATTTCCGTATGTATCGATCCAGTGGACAGAAAAGTGCAAGACAAGACAACTTTATTCCCCCAGATTTCTCTGGCAGGGGCACCATGATCAGTGCCATTGATGTTACAGTAAGG
>JAQGAU010004639.1:0-11301 GCA_034698045.1 Paramacrobiotus richtersi | reverse complement strand
AAATGGTGCTCAAGGAAATCGTTTAACGTCATTTTGTGAAAGGTTTTATATGGATCGCGACGCTCCTCTTCCGTGAAGCTGAACTATAACAAACACAAAAAAATATGTGCAGCTTGCGTACATATTCAAGCAAGTATATATGTATGGTCAACCCAGATTTAACAATTTAAGAAACCAGATTTACAAAACGATGAATATTAAAACAAATATTCACCATGTGCATATACACACCTTCGTTAAAACAATGCTTATGTATCGAAGTAATAATTCTATTTATGTCGTACACTGACAATGTCAGTAAGCTGCGCAGTATTTATCAGAGCATACAGACTCTATAAATACAGTGCACTATGTCTTTAGCCTCTGTAAACCGGATGTAAATGTTATTAATTTCCCCATAAAATTTAGTTATTGACTGTTATTCATATGGCTGACTTTCCGTTACCGTCTGGCCACACTGATGTTCTCATTTATGCGTGCTTGTACTTTAATTAGTTTATTTGTATTTGAAGTATCGTTTTTATACATCGTTATCATTTATTTTTTTGTTGCACGGGGTACACTTTTCTACGTCGAAGACTGGATAAAAACATGTGTAAAGTTAAGCAACAGCAATATTATATTTATTATGCGGTCGCTCGAACTCGTCAGTCGTTACTTACATTGGCAATTGCCGCTTCGAAGTCGAATATATCTTTCAGCTGTTTGTCCAAATCATTTGGCGGTCGGACTTTCAAATCTTCGGCCAGAAGTTTGGTCGAGTTTTTCATGAGGGCCATGTAAGCTCTCCTTGTGCGCTCGGATGAAGATCGGTAATACATCTTTTTGGATGGCAATCCCAATGAGGTCTCATCAAAAAATATGATGTTTTCCCGAGGATTGTCTTGATTGGCTGAGACGTACATTGATATGAGATATGATTGGCCTTCCCGAGCCATTTTGCTGTATGTATCTAGCACATCGAACTGGCTGCTATCCCATGATTTGTTTAACACTGGCCATGAGCTCATAACGTTGTTCACTGCGTCAATGAAAGGAAGAGGTCCGGATTCTTCAATCGCATCTGGATAAATGCTTCTTCAATCAGTAACCTTCCGGAATATCAGTGAAGAAATGTTTATTTACTTGTATCCGCGCATGCAGCATAAACTTGTCGTGCCTTCATCCTCGCCGACGACACATCCGTGCCGTTGAATTCCATGAGACCTTAGAAAACACAGTTGAATCGGATAAGAAAGACTTGAATCGTCGTTGCTTATAATACTTCGCAGTTTGGCAAAGAGCTGCTGTTGCATCTGCTGTAAGACGCCCCATTTGGCATAGTCCGGTGGAATGGGATTTAGGACATTCCAGTTACCGCAAGCGTATTCGAAAAAATCCTGGCAGGGATCAACCGACGTATTCATCGACTGAAGCATCAATGCCGCTAAACCGGAACAGAATCATCCGTTTACTAGACCATTTTTGAACGTCCTGCTCACCTTTGCACTAGAGGTTACAAGTACACGGAACAAAAAAAGTATTTGTCAGCTGATGTGCAATTCTTCGTTAAAGGAGAGACCTAACAAAATTACGTCACTGATATGTGGTAACTCATAAACCGGCTGTTTTGAGCAGTAACGATATACAAAACTACTTTCAGTAATTGATCCATTCAGGCGCAATTCATAAACTACAAGTACAGGATAACAATAAAATTATGTTAAGTATTGATAGTACATATAGATCTTAGTAACATGGATGATATAATGGTTGATGCAATCTATATGTACTGCACTGCATATGCAAACATAATAACCGCGCGAAATTTCTCTATAGCTAACAGTAAATTTTAGCAGCTGCGCGCTTAACATAATTAAGTATAAGTGGCCAGTTTAAGTACGTTCATGTGTAGAATGTGCTGCGCTGTGCACAATCCCGATCGTATTAAATTCTGGAAAAATTTTTTGTAGTACCATGTTTTGCAGTCAGTGTTCATGATGTATTATAGTCGGGATTAATACAGCATTTATTTTCAAGGCTGCAGCAGCATTACGTTAACCTTGTTCAATTTCGATGCTGAAGTATTTTCGTATATGCAACTGCGTATAATGTAACCATACTATCTGCGCAGATTATTTATCCGAGCTCGAGAAAAGAAGGCAAACCTTCCTCGAGTTGAACGTTAAAGTTGATTGATACATATGCCTTGTCGACAAAAAATGACGTAATTTCCGGATTACCTCTAGTTACGCATGCTTCTGTCCGACAAATGTTATCCTCCGCATCATGCACGGGGTTCCGCATTCTTGAACCACCGTCCGCATCGGTTGGAGGATGAATCGTCACCGGAAGTTCCCCTGAACAGCGTTTTAACGAGCCCTTTATTATAATCAGTTTACAGCGATGTTCTGTAGAATTTAGCAGTTTCTAGCCTTTAGGAATATTGCAATGTGCGTTTATGCAGAGTAATCACTATCAAATATTAATCGTTTATGCAGAGTAATCACTATCAAATATTAATTGTACGTTATAATTACTGACCGACTGTCGCCGCTAACAGGCAAGGGAACAACAAGGACAGCGTGCCTAAACTCCTCCACATTGTCAGTAGTTGTGAGATCAAACTGTTCACAGACACGTAGATAAAACTGGTCACGTCAGTATTCGGATTATGCCCGTATGCTCTGTCATCCGGAATTCTGGTCAGTCAAAATAACCACCAACGTGAAATACCAAATTTGGAAGTATGAATACCAAATCAGATTAATGATTGGGCTAACACTGTGAATCTGGCGCTAAAATTTTCCAAAAAACATATCGTGCAGAATCAGGAAAGAAAAATCGGCGGCATGCTTTTATGCCGCAACTGTGAATGTAACTTTATGATTATCTGACATACGTGCGCGCATCCCATAACCGGGCCATGGCCAAATGGTTTCAAACGACGAGAGAGATGAATGCGAGAACTTGAACTAAATTTGTGCCGGCATAACTGAGATGCCGATAGGATTTCGTCAGTTATTAAATCATAAATCATTATCCTTCCGCACTGGGGTTTACGGCACAGAGATCCATCTGACGTAGACGAATAAAAGGGGAAACTGTCACAAGTAGTTTATTCAGCACATGCCTGACAGCCGACGAGTGACATTCGATAAAAACGTTCATCAGTAATAATCACCCGGTTTGCGCAATCATTCCTGCAGGACCGACTGAGATATAAAAGGAATAATAATTACCCACATTCGTCTGACGGTATAAAAGTTTAAAACTAAAGGCTACGAAAGTTCATCTGGGTTCATCAGTGCGATCTACCAAGACTACTTCCTCTACGATGACGAATCCATAATCGATGTCTTGGATCAATCTTGCGCACCGCTTGATAAAGATAGACATAATCCTTGATCAAACGTAAGCCAATGTCCACCAAGTAACTAATTTAACACGTTGTAAACTCAGAAAAACAGCGACTTTTCTATTTAATCACAGAAATCAGTAGCGAAAACCTGATTTTTAGCAGATGTGGCAGTTTCGGAGTACTTTGACCTTAGAACACCTTATCTTTGCAGCAGGGCGTTTTCGCACCGTAGGTAACATATTATCACTTGTATGATAAGTACAGTCTCCTGTCTAGTCCCTTCAAACCCGAATTCATCTAAGCCACAAAGCAATTCAAAATATTTTAGAATCAGCATATCCGAAGAAAGTTTTCTAGTAGAAAATGCAAAGACAGTCTGCTTCTGCAATATTCCAGTATGCATATGCATACCGGAAACTTTCCGGCGGAAAGTGATTTGCATACGGTACGATGTACTGTCGTTGCTGGCGCACACTGTAGTCTGTGCAAAACGTTCGAAGCTGTGATGATTTATGCAATTGTGTAGATACTACGATGCCGATTCGCGTAAGAATTTCAAGACCCGATAAATAAAATAAATCACCATCAATACCGTAAAATGCTTTTCTGGTAGAAGTAGTACTAGTTACGTACGTACTTCTAGTCGCGACCAAACAGGCAAAAACAGCTGTCCCGCAGAGTAATAACGCACGCACAGAACTCGATTCATTGATAATACTGAAAATCTTACGGAAAAGTCAACAAACAGCAGTCCAGACCGTTTTCCAGTTCAAAACTATACTACTTCTACACAGAAATTTGTTCGACAATGTAACCATGGTGTACCAACCGCGAACAAAAATGAAAAAGCCGTTTCTGTACCCACAGACTATCTACAGTTAATTAAGTCCAAGAAGAGCCCTAGCTTCTTCGCTCTGCTGCATGAGCGCTTGACTAGCGTACTTCTCTAGCAGCTCCTGTTTCTTTCTTCTGACCAAGGCGTCCTCGACCTAACAAAATAAAAAAAGCAATAAAATACACTGAATCAAACGAACGGATCATTCAAGGAAACACAACCCCCTGAATTTACGTACATCTTGTTGGGAAGGTACGTCCACGGTCACCAAATGTCTTCCTGAACCGTCTTCAATTTCCATGACCTCCACTTCTTCCGGTATAATATCTTCAACGGCTTCCGCGGCTGCTTTGTGGTATATGTCTTCCTCGTCTGCTTTGTCATACTCTCCAGTAGCTTTCTTTTCCTGTTAACAAAAATGCAGCAAATATAATCACGCTTCAGCAGCAAACACTACAAATATCTCCAAAAAACAGTTCTCGTATGTAGCTGAATAAATTTTAGATCAAATCTTGAAGTGGCAGACTTTCTATTCTAGAAACGGAGAAAGCGCGCTCTGTTTTTTCGAGAAAGAGAACAAATTCAAGAAGTCGAAATGAAATTCACGGAAAAGTTTATTCAACAAATGCGCTGTTACTGTACCCGCCACTCTGTGATGAGTTTCAGTGCAGCTTTTTTCTCCTCTTCCTGCTCTAGGGGAACGATCACACCGTCCTCTTCGTCCCGATAACCAAAATATTCCGCATCAACGTTTTTCATTAGTTCGCCTCTAGTTTTTCTTGGAGGAGGTTCCGGCTGTTTCTCGAACAGTTCTCTGACTCCAGGTAACTCCCTAGCTGCTCCGAAATATTTGTAACCATATTGTCCTGGCACTTCCTTTCCGTCCTCTGCCATCACCAAAGGAGCCCGCTGCAATTTCAAATATCAAAATTAACTAGATAAGTGCACTCGCTGTTGGCGGGCACTGAAATACCGAAGCGAAGGAAGTACGCTAAAGACTATGACATCTGAAAAATAGTACTTGTACTTCGAGATTTTTGCTCTTTCTGCCACATCGAATAAGACGACGACTATACGTAGTACGTATAATAATGGTACCATAATAATTTAATAAATATCAAGCAATAACAACAGTAACAATCGTATCATAATAATCATTTCTTCTTACGCTTATTTTTAATTGTTATAAATAATAATAATTAGTTCTGTTTTTTTTTGAAATATTTAAAACTGAGAAAATAATTAAGTAATAACAGTGAGTCGAAGTGACCAACCGAATGACGGACGGACATCGAAGACCATTTGAGTTGAGTATAGAAGACCTTTGCTCCGCTTCGGTCGATCATAAAAATTTTACAATTATGTAAAGCCGGAGAGTAGACCACACTTTTCACTTCACACTACTGTAGATTAACGACCCAGCACACACTTCCACATTTCAGTACTAGTAAACAAAAGTTATCCAAAGCAATTTATAATTTCCGTATTTTGAACTACTAACATTACGATCACGGATCACCCATACCCGATAATCACGACCTCCAAGCTCCAAAATCCTGTATTCCCAGTGCCGCTTTTCTCGAAGCAGTTTATTGATCTCGTCATTGAGATCTCTTAGCCGAAATTCTCCAAGACCGGCTAAAACAAAGAAAGATATGCATTCAGAAGTGCTTGTATAAGAAATGAATGTAAAAGAAACTTGAAGCTGAACTTGATCATCGACGGAAAACTGACTGCGAGAAAAAGCAAATCACACATCCACGGAACGAATGAAAAGCCGTCGTCTCCCAACGGACCCAACCATGATCGTGATATTTGCAGGGTAGATCAGTATCTACTACTTGCTGGCACTTGAACTCAGTTTTAGAAACGGAATAACTTAGATGTCCTATCCCATGTCTCACGTACCATTCTGTATTTGTTCCATCTTTTTACTGATCTCCCTTATTATGTCAACACGGAATCGCTCCGCTTTTCTGACGTCGCTGCACATTGATGCTAGATATGGTCGCCGCTCCTGTAAAAAAACGTTTGTAAAAGCAAAAAATCGTGTATGGAGGTCGACGCACCCCAATTCCACGAGATTCGTCTGTCTTCATCTTGTGCCATCTTGCCAGCGCGGTCCTGCAAAAAGCAACGTTTGAGACACCTAAAAAATATTTATCGCTTCGGCTTACATACATGGCTTTCTCGGCGTTCCGCGCCTGGAAGAGAAAAAGTTTTCAGTCATCGACATAAGTCACATAACGAGCGATAAAAGGAAGACAGAAAAGAACCTACCATGTTTTGTGATTCCTCGCGGCGGTTCCTGAGAGACCAATTCGTATAATCCGAAACGACCGAAAAGAGGATTCAACCACAGGATTCACAGAGTTGCAGTTTATCTGATAAAGAATTCTAAGCAATGATCTCCCACAATCCCCATCAATTTTCGGGAACTCGAACTTCCAAATTCCTTTCAAACAAACTGAACTTCTAAAACTTGAAAACTTTAGTAGTGAGTCTTTACAGTTTGCAGTCTACAACTAGCATGTCGCCACGCGCAACCGCCCAGACCTGTTGACTGCATGTAATCTATCATCTATGAATCGTCTCCCTGCTGGTGGTTACCTTTTTGACAAACTTCGGAAAACAAAACATTTTATTATTAAAGTATTTTGAAGCTGATTAAACTACTTATTTCCGTCATAAAACTTGATCGTTAATATTGAAACTTTTCTTTGCCGGATTCGGGAGAATTTGCTTGTCAACCATTTTACTTCGATTTACTGATTCGCTGTTTTATCCGTGCTTGCAGAGGTAAGGCCCCAGGGATGCAATTGTAGTTTCTGCTGCAGACTTGGTTCAGGACTTCAAGCTACTTTTTATTGCAGCTCGCAAGAATGTCCAGTAAATTTGGCAGTTCCCAGTTGATGGGCATGATTACGGAATTATTTCCAACTTTGGATCATGATAAACATAAAGGACAAGCGGGACGAGTGGGAGTAATTGGAGGTTCCGAAGAGTATGTGAATTACCGAAAATAAAACGTGGGAAGTTCCCACAGGGAAATCTTTCGCGATGTCTGACCGGTGCATCATGTTGCAGATACACTGGTGCTCCTTATTTCGCTGCCATTACAACTATGAAAGTAGTATGTATCCGCCTGACTTGGACGTTAATTCCGTGTACCTAGATTGTAGACTGATGGAGTAATGGAAAATTTTGGGTGCGAAAAAATTTGGTGTTTTTGTGTTCGTTTTTTTTCAGGGTAGCGACCAAACCCATGTTTTTTGTGCGAAGGATGCTGCGGTGGTCATAAAAAGCTATAGTCCGGATTTGATTGTGCACCCGACGCTGTAAGCGGGGTCCATTTAGAATAGTCAGTGCGCATACTCTATTCGTTAATTCAACATTAACCACGCCTTCAGAACGGTACACCACGAGCCCAGCTTGGTTGTGTCGGGGTGGACCCCGGTTGTGATGCATAGGCCGAGCTGGCATTTTGGCCAGTACTGAGCCAAGCGTGTAGCATGAGGGTCTTAATGGTTCGATCCCATGGCCGTAAGCTTAGCCGTACTGACTATTCTAAATGGACCCTGCTGTAAGCATTTGTGTACTAGTCTATTTGATAAATGCTTTGCTTTTCCTTATTCTTTACGATTTTCTGTTGTGAATAATTTCTTCTAAAAAATCGTGACTATTTCTTTTTTCGCAGTAATTTTTACGAAAAAATTAGGATAACCTCGTACGAGTGAGCAGTATCACCGAACTGAAATTAAATTACGATTATTGTACAATGCATGCAGAACGCCATCGAATGCACTTGACCGCAAGTAGTAAATTAATGCATTGATAACTTTTTGTGATTTTACAGGGATGGAAAAAATGCTGAAAAGGATATTTCTGACTTGTACGAAAGACTGAACGTCCTGATTGTCGGGCCTGGACTGGGACGCACTGACGCGACGATGAAGATTACCGAAGTAATAATCGTGCAACGTAGTTTTTACTGTATAACGAATACGTGCTCCTTTTAGCGTCTTATCGGGAAAGCCAGAGAAAAGGAACTGCCTATCGTTCTTGATGCTGTAAGTGAGTCAGCTTAGCTGACTTCAAGCAGCTGCTAGCAGGTCTTACCGCTTTTGCGTGTTTTTCGTATTTTATGGGTTTTTTTAAACCTTCTTTTCGTAGTTTATTTGCTGTATTCCGCTTAACAGTTGTAACGGAGATTTAGATTTTTGCTCTTTTATTTATTATTTTGTTTTGGCTTTATTTGGAATTAATTTTAGGACGGCTTATGGCTTATCAATCAGAAGCCGGATGTTATCAAAGGTTATCAGAATGCAATTCTGACACCTAATATCATGGAAGCAAAGCGGTTGTGGAAAGCAATGGTAGGTGTGTCGGCATAATTCATATTATTATTTTATATAGTGCATATTATTTATAGAGCATAATATTTTATGTAATGACTGTTAATACCGCGGTTGATACAGTCAGTAACATTATCGATGTAGTGACTTCTTTTATTCTAGATTAGCTCAGCGGATTGTATCTAGTTCTAAACATCTATGAAACATCCAGTTTTTTACTTAGGATTTTCCGGAAGATGCATGGGCAGCTAAGGCAGAAAATGTGAAAAAACTCTCTCAGGCATTGGGAAATGTGCCTATTGTTGTGAAGGGATCTACTGATTTGATTAGCGATGGAACTAATAGTACGTGTCTTTTTCCTGTGACTACTGCATCGTTATTCATGCATATGGTGTCAGATATCCAACATATTATTAACCATGCTGAATAAAATGTATGCTGATTGTCACCTCTGATAGAGAATGATTAACTTTTGACAAATATTAGGAACTGCGATAATGAAAATCTGGTTTCTCTGTGATTTTGGTTTTAGTTGTGGAATCTGGTGAAGAGTTTGGCTTGAAGAGATGTGGTGGACAAGGTGACATAATGTCCGGAGCTTTGGGTACATTTTTGTTTTGGGCCAATCAAGCTAAAAAGGACGGAAAATGGTATGGGAAACCTGAAGAACGAATTTTCCGCATTAATTTCACAAATCCATGCCATTGCGCTTGTCGCTCTAGGTAACATTCGTATTATTTGCAGTCAGTTGATCCAGACGTTGGGACCGCTCTGCTGTGCGGCCTATGCAGCCAGCATTCTGACGCGACGATGTTCGAAGCTTGCCTTTGAAGAGGTTGGACGGTCAATGTTGGCATCGGACATGCTGGCGAAAATTCCTGCTGTCGTTAAAGAGCTTCAGGAATTGAAAAAATGAAGAATTCTTGGTGCTACCACTACATTACTTTTGTCTTTCATTCTGTCATTAATTTTTGTTTGTGAATTACCTGACCAACAATGTGATAAGACATTATTGTCACGCTTGTTAGACGCGTGTTTCAGTTTCACATACAGTATACAGCATCGACTAGCAGAATAAACTGCAAAACGGTGACTTTCTGTATTGTGTCAAAAGCAGGGCTGGTTTTACGTAAAGTCCAACAATAAAAAAACAACAACGAGAACCAAATGGTTATATAAAATATTTGAGAAATCAGGTGCGGCTCGCACAGCTAAATTTAAGAAGCGTTATGTACACTGTCTGGTTAACAAATCATTAATCAAGACTTTTTATTAGGACTTTTATCCGGTTTAGGAGTATGGATCAGAGGCATTATCAAAGCTGAAGTTTCGGATAATTCCTCCAGTGTGGTATTATCCAACGAATCGTGCAAGATCGGAATGTGTGCCATGAGGCCCAAACAGGAAGTTACGCACACGTACGTCACATCCAGCATGGCATCCAGACATCCGCTGGGAAGGTATTCAGCACTATGATCAGGATTGTCAGACCATTCCGAAATACAATCCGCCAGATGTTCCAGCTGTTCGCCAGCCAAACGGTAGTTCGTAACCAGATCAAATGCCGAACTGCCCACAGGATCCTTCAATCGCGTCTCCACCTCCCTGATGACTTTATCCCTCGGTTTGCGTGGTATTCCATTTGGTGACGGAGCCAGAGTGATGCCTCGTTCAGCAGCTAAGATATGGCTAATCTTATTGGCGATATTTCGCCAGCGCGTCTTCTCACCCACATCCAAGTTCATCCATCGGCTGCCAAGCGTTTTTGAGAAATCTGCAAATGTTCCTCCGGGCATCTCACGCATTACGGTAGGGCGCTCGGCGCGACAGAATGCCAGGTAGGCCGTCACCTGACGCTTCTTCCGCATCGCATCCAGTAAACCAGGAGGCAGTTCCACATCCATTTCGGCACTTTTGCTAACTAGTAATTTCAAAAAGTCGATTATTTTCCACATCCCGCAGACACATAATCATAAGAGAAAGCACACGTCAAAATTCGTTTCTTTTATGAACATCACGCTTTTTCCTGAATAAATTCTTACGAAAAAAGTATTTTCTTCCAGTTGTAAAAATTCCCGAGTCCCTATCAGTACTTATAGGGATTCTGTAAATTCTTTTCAGCCCGAGAACCAAAAGAAACGGCGTATTCTGAACTCTTAAAATATACGCCGAAAATACTGTCGAAGAAAAAAAGAGACCAAAGGAACCAGTTCTGATTTATGAGAAGAAGCAAACTCAGCTCTGAAACATAAAATCGTTCGCTCAGCTGCGACGCTGAAAAATGTAAAAAAAACTAAACTAGAACATTTTAGACCGCCTAATTCCAGTAAAAATGCAGCAGAGCAAATAAAAGCATTTAACAAACCTCGATCCCCATCATCGAACTTGATTCGCTTTCTCCCTCGTTTCTTTTTCTCGGGTTCAGATGTCGAGATAATGGCAAAATCTGGCTTCGCGAGATCAGGTTCCCCAGTGACAACAGGCGTTTTAAGCGCGGCCACCTCCGCCCCTGATTCCTTCTGTTTGGCCTCGATTATCCGGTGGATCAAGGGTTTCTCCTTGTCGGGTTCACTCTCCGATTTGACATCGATCACAGGTTCCGTCGTTGTCGAAGGCACCAATTCCGTCCCACCAACCGACGGCACCACAACATTCTCCATGATCGATGAGTGCTGCAGTGTGGGATCATCCGCTAGATCGTCTTCTAAATCGGAGCGTGCTTGGCGTTCCAACTGCGCCATCATCTCCTCCGATTCTTCGGGAGTTAACTG
>JAQGAU010004638.1:0-11303 GCA_034698045.1 Paramacrobiotus richtersi | reverse complement strand
AGCCTCGCCTTTACCGGCTTTAATGCACGCTTTGTGTATGCAATAGTGAGTGTCCTCTTGTGGCACGCGATGTATGTGTTGTTCGGTCGAAGTCTCTTTGGCTAATAGTGACACTGTTACTGATGTCTGTGTCAGAATGTGCGCTGTTTATGCAAGATTTTGAAATTCCCGTTGCACATTCCTTATTCATGGAGCTTTCGGTTTATTCAATTTGGTTTATTTCGACTGCTTAGCGTATTTTTTAAAGCACTTTTCCGGAGCGTTCTGGATACTCTATCTATCTATAAACGTCATAACAGAAAACCGGCTAGGTCAATATGGACTGGCAAAAATTAAGTTAGGCAAGAACCAGTTATTGTTTGTAGATAGACGATAGCAATGCAAGAACAACATGAGTAAAATAATACAATGTGTGTGTAAAAATACTGGATGTTGAAGAAGCGCAAGGAAAACTTTTGCCTTGCGCACTAGAACGTTAAGATAATCCAGACGGTGGATTTTGGTTACATATTAGTTTACAGAACGTACAGAACGATTCTCGACCGTTGTTATTTCGTTCCTTTGGCAGGAGAATCGTTCGGAACTTGGTGTGAAGCGGCTATTTTGTTGTTTAAAGAGATTGGCGGAAACTTGTTTTTGAAAACTGGGGAAAGCCGATCGACTTGTTTTCTATTTCAACGTTTGAGTTTAGAAGTTATGCGTGGTACCACTCAGCTGATCACGAGTTATGTTCCGTGCCGTGCTGATTGGAATAACCTTTTTATCTGATCGAACTTCGTTGCTGTGAATTGTTGTTGCTTCTGAGATAAATAAACTAAATTTGTTACTAATTTGGGTTTAAATGTTCAACTTACCAAGTATCTGCTTAACCAAAAACATCGCACTAATCTCTGACCGGCACTGGCGGGGTGACATCTTTCCTGCCGTTATATTGCCCTTCTCGATATATACATAAAGATGTAGCACCAACGCAAACGTCCACATTGCAGCAATCTGCCGAATCTGCATTTTCCTTGAGGTCCACAGCATAATCGTCGTCCTTGACGTCGGTACAACTGCCATCAGTCGAGTAACTCCCATGGCTAAGAGTCCCCACATGGTCACGACAACCATGGTCAAGTACAGGAACGTATGATGTCGACACACAGTATCACTGAAGATGACGCTGTTGGCGCGTGTGTCGGCGAGGTAGGAACCGATCAGAGCGAAGGGCAGATGGAAACCAACTAGCATCAGCTCCGTTATGTTCTGCTTGATCAGGAGCAGTCGGGTGCTGACGAATAACGTAGAGTTACGCAACAGAACTATCAAGAATAACACATAAATAAGAGTCTCAGCGACACAACTGGAGATTGTTGTGATAAATAAAATATCCAGTTGGCGAAAGGCAAAACGGGCGGCAACAGTGCCATTGGAGAAGTTCGCCGGAGATTCCATAATAGTACAAGTGTCATGACTGGAGATGAAAATGTTTCTGCGGTTTCTGTCGGTCCAAAACACATTGATTGGCACAGCTCCTGACAATAATTTCCTGTAATAAATACTCCGTAATTAAATCCCGATGTTTTCAGTTTTTATGCAAGCTAGGTGGCGTGAGACACATTGAATTTTCCGATTATTTAAGGTCAATTTCTGGCCGTACAGTGATTTTCTTGCATGGCCTTTTAATTAACGAATGAACAGAGGTCAATACGCTCCACTGATTCAGCAAAGAACAGGGCGGAAAGTGATTATATCTGTACTTTCTTGCTCCAGTAAGAAACAATATTATTGGAGCCACACGTACAGTTCATATTTATGGGCGGTCATTTTTAAGTGAAGTCTAGACTGCGAAAGAGCGAATGCATGCCAAGGTAGCAACATAGTTCTTATCGCATTAACTGAACAGTTGGTGAAACCGTCAATATAATTATGTGATCCGCGCGCTGCAGGATGAATCCAACTTCCAATAGCATCATAGTTTGACGCACACGTGCGTCACGCATGCACCATGTTTTTGAGTTCCCATGGTCTGAGTGTTAATCCTGACCGCAGCAACGGGATGCCTGCCTGCATAATGAATCTACCTAATGTAACAGTGTATAATAAAATCAGATACATTTGAGGTGCTGCATTGCTGGTTGCAGTAGTGCTGATTGGTTTTAACGAACACCCACATTCATGATGAAGACTGATTAATTTGATTAGGCATAGCATTTGGTAGATCAGATGTTAGAAGTTTTCCGGTATCAGCATAATCGGGTTTCTTTAATTTCTCGCCTTGTAAGGTATGTTGTTTGTATTCGCTTGCTGGCATTTCAGAAACCGCCGTTTTACTACTCTGTATACCTACTATAACAGTCCCTGCCTGACAACATACTATGTATAGGTAACAACACGGCAATAAATTTGTATTGCTGAGCTTTGTTCTTTTGTGGTGTGAACAATACAAAGGACCCATTAAAATGTGGCTGCAACTATTTAGTGCAATAATTCTCCTTTAATTCCTCCCCCCAATTTCAATAGTGCGCAGAGTGTTATCGGCTCCGACATGCCACCTGCGAAAACACGACTCGCTTACTCTACGTGGACTGCATGTAAGCCAACCTGACTATCCCGGACAATTGCAAAGCTAACATCATGCTAAATTCCATCAGAAGGCTGCGCCTCGACTGTCCCGGTTCCAGCGCGAATGTCCACTGTAACCTTATGCGCGCTAACTGCCAACCCATTCTTCTCATTCAAGGACTGCGCTTCGTGATACTCAAAGGTGTCCGGGCGGAAGATGAGCAGGAGACCCGCCGGTGGACATATTCCTGGCCAATAAATAGACAGCAGTGTCGCGAGCCTTACTACCGGCTGAATAGTTTACTTGAAGCACTGATTACACGGTAAATATAGCCGTATTAGTATGTGGTGGAAGGAACGCAGCGCCAGCTGTTGGGTCACCGGTATGATTCAAACAATGTGGAACTGATTGAGCTGAGGGTCAATGGCATGGCTCAACAGCAGTCTGCATAGTGA
The DNA here is from genome assembly GCA_034698045.1 of Paramacrobiotus richtersi. Classification (NCBI taxonomy): domain Eukaryota; kingdom Metazoa; phylum Tardigrada; class Eutardigrada; order Parachela; family Macrobiotidae; genus Paramacrobiotus; species Paramacrobiotus richtersi. The sequence continues at coordinate 8,300 of JAQGAU010004638.1, read as the reverse complement.
GTCTGAGCAGGGTGACAGCTGACTGGACTTTTGTAGGTTCATACTCTCATAGCGATCTTTCGGAAGTACACATGTATTCATTCATACAAGCATAACTGCACATAAAAAAAAACGTCTTCCAATTCCTTAGTCTAGTTAACTGTCCTCAAAACACAAACACTATTTCCTCTGTGGATTTCCGCATTCATACGTTGTCGGAGGATTACAGAAGAGTTTCCATTGTTTCTCGGATTCTGTGTCCTACTTCTCTTAGAAACGCCTTGAGTGCGACAGCTTCCCGTAGTTTTAAACCCAATTGGCTGAACAATATAGGAATCCATTAGGGCGTTATATCGAGTTTCTTTCTCCCGCTCACGGTGGTCGGTAGCAGCCCCGCGTGTCGAACTGGTCGGTGCAATACAGCTGTTGGCAAACGTATCGGTAGCATCCCACACAGGCGGCATGCCAGTTCACCATGACATTAAAGTCATGCCATCCGGTCGCTTGACATCGCCTCTATCCAGTTCTGGTGGTTCCCGTATTGCTGGAATATTAACTGTAATAAGGGCGCGCCGTATAACGTCATTAATCGTCCAAAGCCTTGGTTGCCGACCTTTGCTTCTCTGCGCCTCGGTGAGCGAAGTCCATCGAACAAAAGCGCCAAAACATGCCTATATGTATATGCACTATCTACAGCCTTCAGGCATGCTGGTCTCAGTAAACTATAATTTAAATGTAATTGACTTAATGTAATTTAATATAAGCGCAAAATTTTACTTTCCGGCACATATGTATCCAAGATGTAGTATTATTTTTCGGTCTTAATCGTCGAATGCGCTTACTTTTAGATAAAGACACGTTAATAGGACAGTAAGAAAAAGAAGGTTCAAAGTACAATTATAATGGAAATGGGTATCATAATATTGGTTCTTGAACCGATGTCGAAACGAATCGGCCTCATGATTTCATACTGATGCAATTAATTCAGTGAACTATTTTCGATCATCGTAATGTTGCGTCACATTCCAGCAAGGAACGATTTCCCACATACGGGGATTTTTATCTGCTCGCCATGCGTAAGCCAAAGTGCAGAACCGTGCGACCATTTGCTTTTGATTGAGATAGGGGGGTCTGCGAAGCATCATGAAAGTATTTCCATTTGTAGCCGTACTGCGCAGTTTGCAGATTTATTAATTACTGCTGAAAAAACACCGGTTCTCAGGTCAGGTTTAAAGAGTCGCAGTTTTTCGAAGCCATGACATATGTAGTTTATAATAGTCCGGTATTTTTGGTTGCAGTATGCCGATCCAACATTTGCGATTTTTTCTTATGCTGATGTTTTGGAAGAGTTATGCTGTGGCTACCAGAAACATGAAAGGTTCTTGAGCGCTTCTGTTGTCCACGACCTGAATATGTAATATTATGTTGTCAGTAATATTTTTCAGATGTGCAGCTCAGCGATTACCATGACGACAGTACATGTCGGGTAAAAGTGCCATTTCTCACTGAATCTTCAAGTGTCAGTGATAAGTACGGCGGAGTCATCTTGCTCTACGATTATCCACACAGAACATGCAACCTAACTATAGAATATGTTGCACCTGTACGCATTGCCTATGATTCATCGGGCAATTGTAATTTATTATACAGTTTGGACGTTAAACTGATGTAAATTAGTTAGTTATACTTTCGACAAGATGGGGTAAAACACCTATCGTTCGTTTCAAACCTGGAATAGTCCTCAAGGAGCGGATAATCACACAAAAGACAGACATGCCTGTAATGGACGATGGAATCCTCGTTTATCGTTCAGAATCCCAAGGCTCTGTCAGCCACTTTAACTTCCTGGATATTGTAAAGTTAAAATTTTGCGCTTTTTGACGACGACGCAAGCGGCAACGGCGGCCGCTACGAGGAGGGGGATAACACGCCAACGCTAGCGCCGATGATGGCGGTTAAGGAGGCGGCCGTGGATGGTAAATATAATGGTGCCTTTGCTGCTGCCTTTGTGGCCGGCGTTGGAAGCGGGTACGCTGTACTTACATAAGTCATTAAAGTGACAAGAACGTATTTTGGTGGACATAATTATCAAGTTGTGATTCAACAAAATTACTAATTATCGTTTTTATTCACGCGATGGCGTTGTCCATATCTTCACGAAAACAGTTCTTGTACTGTTATTGCACGGTTCCGTAAAACACCGCTAAATTCGATCCTTCTGTCGGCATTAAATGCTGACAAGCTTAAGTATCTAATGCGGCGCATCTTCAGATTTTGAAGATGCGCCGCATTAGATACTTAAGCTTGTTCGGCTGCGTGATGTAGCGGTTTCAGTAACTGGGCCATTCGCGCATTTGCAGAGGTACGTTTCCAAAGGAGCGGTCTGAGGCTGCCAGATTTGGCACATTCTGTTGCAATCATATTTTATTACAAGCAAATATTGGCAGATTTTTGTAATCAATTAAAATCTTATTGTGCTTGTTCTATCTGTTGTATACCAGCTACGGACAAATACGAGATCCCTGCACTGCTGGCAGGCTGTACGCATTCTTTCACTTTTCTGTTGAGGTTTAGCGCTGCTACCGAGAAAGCGGCGGAAAAGTTTCAAGGTATTTTAGCATCGACCTCCCTGCGAAATTTTTGAAACGAAAAAATAATAATCATGAATTTGTAGCGTTCGGACTGTGAAAATCCAAACCGTATTGTTTTTAACTGACTCTAGTGCATATATGTATCTGACAGCTTCTTATTATTGAATGTATTTGTTGCTAATATACTGTACGAATTCAGAGTTCGAAACACGGATTCTCCTTTTGTGAAAAAAAAGGAAATGTGCTGGTATTACTTCGAAGATTTATACCTTGCTTGACCGTGGCGCACAAATTACAGTTCGGTGTCCATTACGTATAGATTATCGGAGCGGTAACCGGACGCAGTTAGTTCTGCTCTCTGAGAACTCAGGGCACCAAGATAACTAGAGTATCAATTCTAACGTTGCAAAACGCTTACCAGATCTCTCGTTTCCAGATTGTGAAAGCCGAACTGAAACGCTGAACATTGCTATGAGAATCCTTACAAAGCGCTCGTAACGGCGGCATTGATCCTGCCAGTTATCCAGCATGCTGCTGAAAAATTTGCGGCTCATGGCGAAGTAGTATAGGCAGGGTGTGCGCATGCTACACGAGCGTTGCTAATTCAAAGGCGTTCGAGCTTACGTATTACCATAGTACATGTACGCTGATGTACCGCACGACTTTTAGACTCAAACGATGAAACGAAAAACATGTCAGACTTCAAACGACTTTCACCACACTGGATCGTGACTGGAAAAGTGTCCGTTTATGCTCTGTAGATGAGTATTTTGTGCACAGGATCCACGCTGTGCTGTAACATCCAGAGCTTGGCCAGTTCAAACACAACCGCATGTTGAGCGGAGGTGTATGTCTGCAAACGGGTTGTATTTCACAGGAGATTTATTCCATGGTATTGTAAATGATCGCGCACCGTATATACGTACGGTAATACGAGCTGTAAACAGACCACGCTGGCTCGAGCTGCAGAAGAAGAAAATTAATAGCGTTGTGTAGTCGAACAAAGTGACCTGCATCTCATGAAGGCGACTGCAACATTATCTAACTGGTTTTAAATGGCGCTTAACCACGATTTTCAGGCCAGGGATTACCATTACAACAAACTTCTCACGAGAAACCATGAATATTGCCCATCCCGACCAAAACCACGTCCGCGGTCGCCACGCTGATACGCCAGTTCCGGAAGCCTTGGGCTACGGGCTCGTTAAGTGTCGAAAGCGTGTATTTGCTGGTTGGATGTGGACACCTTTCTGAGCTTCTCTGTTGGTTAGTCGATCTAATGAATGATGCTGCAGATAATCGCGCTCGTCTCCATTATTGTTAGCTCGGAACTTATTGTTAGCTCTGAACAGTTTTGGATAGCTCGAAGTGGGGTGAGCTGAAGTGGAAACAGTTAGTGGACGAACGATAACATTTTATTTTGAGTATTTTAATCAAAACATTATATTATTATAATTATGTTTAGTTTCATTTGATTTTGATACATTACTGCTTTTGAGGTCATTGCTCTTGTCGCATAATGACTTTATTTTGAGGATATTCATGGATATTCATGACTTTGATAATGCTTTATTGTTAATAAAAGGAGTTTAATGTCCCCTGCAACAGAGCAGCTGCTCTCTTTTACACAGTATGCAAGAAATAACGAAAAACAAAAGAGAGAAGCTAGTAGACGTCTGAACAATTCGCGTTGACTTAACAGAAACAAACGACGTCTTTGTCAGCTTAAGCAACAAAACATTTCGGATAGATTAAGGAAGGATCATTTGGAAGGAAGGATCGTTCGGATGTTATCTGTAGGTTTTGATAAGGGATTTTCCTTCGTACCTGTGGACGTTATACAAAGAATAAACCAAACTAAATTAGGTACAGCAAGTAACGCAACAATTACCCACCAAAATCTGAATTTCCGACTTAGCATGATGCTCTGGCAAGCAGCGTGACTTGACCTTGATACGCCAAGCGTTTGTCTTTGGCCAAGTTGAATATCGCTTCTCTGGCTGCGTTACTTTGAGCCAGGAGGTCGTCTATCTTGGCTTGTCGCTGGTCAGCTGGCAGCAATGACAGACCAACCATCCCCGCCAACTGGTGTAGGATGTGCTTGGAAGATACCTCCACGTAAGTTTTGCTTAACGTATGTAAAAAGTACGCTGTTGTTTGTACTTTGGGTATGTAATCTACGATAAGTTCCTGCAGAATCTCTTCGCGCTTCTTCTCTGTCAGGGTGTCATGCAGTCCTGTCTCGACAGTTCCGATGAAGGGACTTATCGCCTCGTCCACCAGGAACTCCGTTCGAACGGCTATAACATTGAAGAAAACCGCTAGTTCGCTCCACTGCCCTTTCATCTGGCCGAGCAAGTACAGACCCTGCCGGATGACCGACAGGATTTCTTCAAACTCTATCCGATCGAGGTTAATCTGCGTCATGCGCACCATGAGTGAACCCAGCGCTTCATGATTCTTCATCAGCTGCCTGAAGTTCTGATCGGCTCGTTCTTAATGATACCTCATCATCTCCACACCAGAATTAGCCTAAGTCAACCATAGCCAGTTCGAACAACGAGTAACGTAAATCTGCCAGAACAACAATATATCACCTGAGAAAGTTCGTCCACACCAGTAAATCCGCCGCGCACCGCAGGTCCACCCGTAACTCTCAGGTTTTGTAACGGTGCCACTTGGGACCTGAGGTCTTGTACTTCAGCAGATATGCTTTCTTTGGCTGCCTCGAACTCTTCTCTGTTGACACCGGATGTCAGACTGACAAGACGCTCCACAAGGCTTTTGACTCGGTTGAATACGCTGTGGAAGATCCCGTATGCCTGGTTGTCCGCCAACCGAGGCAACATTTCTCCAATAACCATCAGTTCAATGTTCAGATCGCTGTAATTTGTGCCGTTTGCGCCGCTCGTACCGTTTGTCCTGTTTGTGGTTACACTAGATTCAAGCCGATCCAGTAGCTTCGATAGCAAATGCGCTTGCTGCGAAAGCGTACTTCGCTCCAGAGCATAATCTATCGGAGATTTGGTACCTTGTCCCTCGTTAACCTTCCCTGCCTGTGCGCGGTTGTCGTGTTCATATCGGCGCGGGCTCAGAACGGACGTGATGTCTCCCAGCATGTCAGGCAGTGCACCAATCACTTTAGCAAGAGCTTTACCCATAGCACTTGCGACTTCCATCTTCACTTTGGTCCAGCCGGCAAGAATCTTGTCCAATGCCGATCGGTAGCGGTCTTCGAATAGTCGCACCTGCACGCATACCAAACTGACGCCGGATTCTGTTTTTTTGTCATAATTTATATTAGCGAAGACAAGTCAAGATAGTCGCATGCCTGTAAGCTGAAAGCTTTGCACCGAGGTGTACTACTTCGACAGTGGCTGCAGGATATGCCACCTTCCTTACGGATCACGGGATATTGCACCAGCCCACCCAGTGCTTTGGCATAGGTGTAATATCCCGTAGGCCGTGATTTGAAAAAAATGTGGCATATCCTGCAGCCACCGTCGAAGTATTCTTTGGCTCGGCCAACTTTACCTTTGCCGTTCGCTTTGCCTTTGCCTTTTTTTTTGCCGTTTACCACTTTGACGTTCACTTTGCCCTTGCCGTTTGCATTGCCTTTGCCTTAGCACTTTGACGTTTTTAATTTGCCTTTACCGTACTTAGCGACGCCTGCCGTTGACACTTCGACGTTATGGCGGCGTTTTCAAAGCATGTATGTGTAAGATGATACTTTTGAAGATCCATTTGCCTTTACCGTGTGTAACCCGACACCTTTGTGTAACCATCGCGTTGTTATCAGTAATGGGGACCATCTGTGGTCCTTTTTATAAGATGCCAATTTATGAAAAGTTTGAGTGGATAAAAGAAAAGTCTAGCTTAGAATGTGCAAAATAACACGTGATCTGGAGAACGCATACAAAAACTGCCCGCAAACAACTAAGGCGTTGCTACAACAGAACAGATGATGTGTGCAATATGCGCAAATAATTTGCTGGAAGACTATCTCGTACATGTCGCACGTATATGAAACGTTTTCCAAAGGTCTAAGCAGAGGCTTCGACAACGAAACGAACAAGGATATCTAGATGTTTAACTAGAGTCTAGACTACAAAATGGACGCCGAGACAGCCACAGCGGAAAAATCTCGACATTATCGCAGGCAGACGTCATGTTACATGTATCGGTAAGCGGCATATAACCACTGATCGTGTTGAATCCCTTAAAGGAACTCAACACGATCAGTGGTTATACCGTCAATTATGGTGCAAAGTGGTATTCTGTAGCTGCGGAGGCCAAGAAAGGGTACGCAGAGCTCTTCGCAAAGGACGGCTGTTCTGAAGCTGCCGTTTTTAGCTAACGTCAGTCTTCGTTGTTTTATCGAACTTTATTTTTTGTGCTATTATTTCATCGTGATTATTGCTGATCTCCGCGATTTCTGACATAAGTTTGTATACAAATGCCTTATTGATCACTGTACAGGCTCTACATTTTATCCATACATTGGGAGATTGCCTTCTGGAATCTTAACCTTATGTACATAATTATGGGCTATAAAATTTTCGTTTGTGAGTTAAAGTGTCAACGGCAAACGTCGCCCAGTACGGCAAAGGCAAACTGAAACTTATGTGATAACGTCAAAGTGCTAAGGCAAAGATAATGCAAACGGCAAAGGCAAAGTGAACGTCAAAGTTGTACACGGCAAAAAAAACAGCAAAGGCAAAGCGAACGGCAAAGGTAAAGTTGGCCGAGCCGTATTCTTTTTGATAACCAGGACATCGGTACTTATATAGTATATTCTGTAGTCAAAAATCCGTTTTCACGCAAAACGTCCACCTGTTGCGTTACAGATACGAGAAGTTTAAACCCATATTCTTCTCCAGCAATGCAGCATTTCGCCCATGCTTCTCGGCACTTTCACCATTAATACACGTGTACATCAAAAACGTTCTGACACAGCTTTATCCTGAAAGTACTTCTATGTCTTGAAACTTTGAAAGAATTTGAGAATCTGAATGCCATTTTAAAATATAAAAAAACCCACCAAAGGGCTGAAAGTGGTTCAGAACGATCGTACATACCTTCCTATATATGCTTTTATAGTGAAAGTTACTCATGACGTCATATAGGAAATCGCTGACATAAATATAACGCACAAGTGCGCTGCTTGTACATATACCTATTGTATCTATGCACATATGTATGTTGAATATCTGTGTTTTTTTCATTACTCACGAGATAACCATAATTATTCCGGTTATGACGTACTATATCTGTACTGTCGTCCGTACACGGTACTGTACACAACATCCGACTGTTGCACGTGATTCACAGACTACAGTCAAATATCTGCGTATATACAATCTACATGCTATCTCGAAACACTCGCATAACGTAAAAGTGAGCTCATACGATAAGTTTTGGATTTGTTATTGCTCGGATATGGTCAATTTCGCTAATTATTATTTACCTTTGCATTAGTTTCGTTTTGGTTCTTGCGGTACATTTCCAGCCGTGCTTCCAGCTGTTGTTGCTGTACCTGGGAGGTGTTGTGTTCTTTGATAGACTGTTGGTACCTTTCTTCGTACAACCCTTGTGTGGACAGTGTGGTTCCCACAATCTCACCCAGCAAGTCAATAATGACGTCTTCGTACCTGTTTTCCGTAGGATGATACGATTTCCCGCTGCGAAGAGCCATAATGCAATATCGGCCGATACCGGTAAAGCTGGTGA
>JAQGAU010004637.1:0-11305 GCA_034698045.1 Paramacrobiotus richtersi | reverse complement strand
GTGCCCGGCTCCGCTTTGGACAGGATCTCCTGCACTTCGGCAACGTTCAGCGCCGGCTTCAGGTAGTCCCACACGTATTGCTGGCTACAGCACATGGCCACCAGGGAGACAAAAACGACGGCTTTCATCATTTTTAACACGGGGATTTTAGGTTAGAAGTCTGAAAGTCGGAGGAGAACGCTGCTGATTGTGCGAATGGCATATGCACTTCGAACAAAAAATCGCCGTATTTATAGCGGGATTCTCTTCCTGCATATTTATCTCAAGAATTTTCGGAAGTTAATTAATTTGCTTGGAGCATGAGTTATTTAATCGAATTAATTCGGTACTACCCATGTAATGCCGGCGGGCGCACCAGAGTCGAGACTAATAATGTAGATTACCATATGCAAGCGGTCGCGCTGATTGTCTTCCTCACAATAGTTTCTGTTACAGTAAAACGGAGAAATTTGGCAGTCTGGTTCATACCATAACAGTCTGGTCCACTCCCACTAAACTATTAGCTAACCCAACTCCGTTCCCTAGTAACTGAAGAATTTCTTTAACAGTGATGTTTAGATCCAGGCGATATAGCAACAGAACAACAAGAACAACAACAACAGGCGATAGCATAGTATATTCTCGCAAAACCGTAAATTTTGAATTTACATGCTTCTGATATGTTAAAGGCTGACCATGGCAGGTGTTACTTGCGATTTTCTTGTATTTTGTTTTCTGCATAAAACTTCTTATGTTGATCATTTGATGTCTTTTTGACTAATTCGATGACGTTTAATTAGGGTCTGAAACCACTGACGGAAGCCGACGCGCTGTTGACACCAGAAACTCCGACCAACTTGACGACCACACCGGTCGGTATTGACACCATCTTTTGGAAGAATCTTTCACAGCTGTACCATCGACGTCTGGCCGATGAAGCGGAGCGGAAGGATCTGGCGAATCAGCATGATGCGGTGTAAGTTGGCAGTTTAGCTTTGTTCTACACTCATTGCTAGCGTCACTCATAGATTTACACGTTATCGAGAGATCCTACCCGCAGCTCTCTAAAAAAACCTGATTTACTATAGTTTATGAACCGAATTAACCAGTAAGTAATCAGTTAACGGCAATTATTTGATGAGCTGGAAGCTGTAAAGCAAATTATTGTGAACAAAAAAATGGGCGTGTTTTTATTAACGCGTGACCGGGCTTGATCCGGCTGCAGTTTGGTTTCACTGGAACAATTAAAAAGCCTACTGAACAATTTTTGCATTTGAAAGACTGCGTTAAAGTTCAGTTGTAGCTTAATTTCCACAAAATTCTACGTTGTAGTTGTAGCTTAATTCCACTATTCTACGTCTTCTTCATACGACAAGTTTACATTATCGTCGAATTTGTTTACATTTCTTGTCGACGCGTATGTGCTGAATGTGCTTACGAAACAATTACTTTTTTGCGCGAGTTTATGTATGTCACCGTGTTTGTTACAAACAGCTGTTTAGTTCCGCTAATGAGGGCAAGAATAACTTATTTTAAATACTTGAAATTATCAATTATTTTGTTCGCATTTTCAGATATATATATATATATATATATATATAGCTATTGTATACACAGAATGATTATTGATTTGGTGGTTTGATTGTTGTTTTCTGCTTTCCCCCCTTAGGATCACAAACGTCGAGTCCGATCTGTCGACACTGGTGAAAGTGACGGATCATCTGCAAGCATTACTAAGCACGGCCAACATTTCGTTTACACCATCTGAAGGCGTGTTACCGGAGGATGATTACGGGTCGAATACTCGCGGCATGCCACGGGTTTTCAGTGATTCGGATACGGGAGATTACACACATCATGATATTAATGAATAACATAAAAAAAAAGTTTATCAATATTAATTTTTACGCTTTATTGATATGACAACTTGGAATGTTTTTGGTATCACAAATGTTGCGAACTGTATAGTTTGCGTTATGGATTTAAATGACTTGAGGATTGTTCTCTCATCAGATTCTTTTAGTGCATTTTTACTCGGTTCATTTGTCTGTTTTTTTTAGTAAGTATTGGCGCGTTATCAAGAATAAGTTTTATCAATTATGTATTGGCTTAATCCCTGCACCCGAATGTCAAGGTTAATTGTCTTCCTCGTGAGAGAAAAACCAGTCAACTTGGTGCTTGTGGCGACGATAAAACGCGGCTTGTTGCGCTAATGCTAGGCCGATATAGTTACCGACAATAGCGCGAAATCGTACAGCCAGATTTGTTTTCTTTAGTTCACATTTCAATGGAAAGTGGAAACACATGAACGCCAAGGAAAACTGTTTCGCTTTAAGCATCTTTGACTGTAAATAAAATTCTCGTCGAAGTTGTTGAAATGTCGAACGAATCACATAACGGGAGTAGCGGCTCAGTAGCCAAAGCCTTAGTAAAGAAACTTACAACAGGACAACGAAGTCCTGATGACTGGAGTCTGGCTATTGGAAATGTCTGGAATTTTTGAATTTTTTTGGTTGATTTTCGAAATAGAAATTTAAATAAAAGTACTCACGGCCAGATGTGTTACCACCAGGCGAGTGAGTAGTACGACTAATAAAGATTTATTATTATTTCATATATTAGTTTTACATAGGACTAGTGAGCAATGTATATACCGACCGGCTTCCACTGTAATCTGTATAATATTATAAACTATCTGTTGTTTTTTCCTACGGACAAATTGGCAATTACCGGTAAGTATTTTGTGCGCGCTTGGATCATAACGTGTTTATAATACGGTATATTGCCATTCGCGATCCCTGCCGTAAGCGAACAGCTTTCCCAAAACTCTGTGTCGTTACAGTTCGGTATGCAAAGATCATTCTCATGCGGTACCGTATTGCGGAACATATACAGGCAGTACAGTGTGCCGCTAATTATGCCGGACTTGGATTCTAATCAAAAACATTGACAATTTTTGGGGTATTATGCGCTAAAATGCATGTATGCTGCTTGTACTTCACGTTTTTCTTCCACCGCATGTCGGCCAATTTTATAGTGCTGGAAGGGTTTATTGCTTGTCAAGCTTATACACCGCTTTTATTCAGGGTTGCACTAGTTTAATCGTTGTTAACGGAAATGTTAATTGTCTCGTTTTCTAACATGTCGGATGGCTAGCTACTTTCATGTTTGAATTGTAGTATGGCTACTGCGCTCATTCTCTTTGTTGTTACGGCTTTTGCCGGTAATTTTCATGAAGCGTTCTTATCTTTCATACCACCATCAAGATTGTGGACTGGATCCTATCTTTATCATTATTTTTTGTGCCTCCTTCCTTCCTTTCTGTTATATCTTTAAATAACCATAAATGGCTATGAAGGAAGAAAACAAGCGAACATAAATTAAAGATACTTATTCGCCGGATCTTTATCCAGTAAGCGCAAGTGAATCACCATGCTGAGTGCCAAGACGCTGCGCCGTGGCTCAGCCGTACCCAATGGTGCTACAGACTTTTTGCAAGTACCGGAACAATATGAGGTACGTTTAAACACATTGCTTTATCAAGGAAATAGTCTAGATTATATTAGAAATAGTCTATGTTTTCTGACTGCTTCCAGTTTGGTTGTAGCATAAATAAAGACTATACAGTAGTTTCTGGAATTTGTTAGATTTCTTTGGTTTCACCTCTGTGATGTTGGCTTGAACACTGAATCATTTTCGGTGGAAGGAGGCATTCTCTTTCCATCACAGGGTTGCTGGAATCAAAACCGATTGTTCTGATTTTTCATTTAAAGTAAGCGGAGTAGTGCTCACCAAAGTCACACGTTTGACAGGTGGGCTTGGTGTCCGGTTATTGTATAACATCATAAAGATTAATCTACCCCGTGGGCACTGTTTCTAGGGGACATATCAGTCAACCCGTTTTTGATTGTAACTGTAATGCTCGTGCACGTTCTTTGACTGGAAATTGTTTTGTAGAACAGGAGTAAGACACATTCCATCAGCTACGAAGCGTATCAACCAGATCAGACGCAACGGATTGCCAGGACAATCGCGGAGAAATGGAGCGGAAAGCGACTACCCGATTTGATTTGCACATTTTTGACTGGGAATTGTTCGCGGGCAAAGCTAGCTTTTCCCACTGTCCAACACCGCAGCTACTTCCAACTCGGAATTGGCAGAGTAAGCGAAATCCAGTTAGTGTACAAGTACTGTTTTAGAACACTCGAGGAACTTTTCCCTTGAAATAGACACATTACTTCTGAAATAATTGTCTAACCCACCAGCGCCCGGCACCAGAAGGAGTACGACTTAAGAGCTAAAAATCGGCGTTTACCGATCAAGAAAATCAAATTAAGAAACGTAATTTTCTCCCACTTTTTTTGACCATAGGTCAGCGAGGGTGGCATGGTGCCATTTTGGCATCGGTGGGCACGATCATGATTTGACTGCAATTAAACTTATTTGTTTTCAAATACAACACTGAAGTTTGTCAATCCTTAATAATAATGGTGGTTTATTGTCTTTCCGCAACGGGACAACGTCCCCTCTGGGCGTCAGACATAATTCGGCAATACTGCAAACATTGAAACAGCTACCATGAAGTGCAAATTTCTGCAGTTCAAAAGAAAGAAAAAAGGCAAGCGATGGAGATTAAAGGAACAGACATGGAGAAAAAGTAATTCAGAAACAAGTGATCATAAAAACAGCACAGAAAACCAACAAATTGGTACACCCATGCCCTCACAAACACATTGAACGGCCAGATTTTTTAGGCTGGAGAATTTTATCTGTCATTTCCTTGAAGCTACCAATTCTGGGAAAAGTCGATGTTTGCTTGTCCCCTTGAAGCATTGCTCATGGTCAGTTTCGCAAGGGCTATCCAAGCTGGAGTGTACCCGGTAATCATCCTACTGACCAATGTTCAGTTGTGAAAATCATTTTTCAATTTATGAGAAACACTTGAAAAAGCGGCCTTCTTGGGGGAATATGAAGGTTTCCTGATTATCCAAGCCTCAGATGACCGTCTCAGAATAGGAGCAAAACAGGGAGTCCTTCTTTGCTTCATAGACGCCGTAGTAGCAGTACGGGCGACTTTTCCGCATGGTGACGCAGGCCGTGTGTGATGACAAAATCCGGTGAAGTCTTTGGCGCCCGCGCGTATTCGCAGCGGTAGCGTTTTGCGATGGTTAAGGGGTTCCAGCAAGAAATTCTGGGGGGACTTTCTGTTAGGAAAAGCTGGACTTTTTGCCCAACCGCATACGAATCTCATTTGTCTGTGGCATGCCATACGTTCGTAACTGACTTATTTTGCAGCTTATAACGAGTTTGCCGGGTACGATATTCATTTGCGACCGCACCCGGCCATCCACAGCCGTCGATCTGCTCCAGTCCGTTTTAACCGAGCGCAGAGTATTTGAGCGCCATGTCAACAACCCTGGACATAAGGAGTTGACCGAAATTCGCCAGGGCCAGCTGCTGATCGACTTGGATGAGTATATGCATCCAACACTGCTATTTGGTAGTAGTTATACCCAAGTGGTGGTGGTGGAATCATCCGGTCCTGAGGAATCTCTACGCTTTATGACGGATATGGAGAAGTCCGTCTGGACGGAGCTGTATGGAAAGTTCGCTGAAATAACAGGCAGTAAGTAATAATGTCCGGACTATTTCTTGCTGTCGATTCTCGTGGTGCTTTCTGATTATTAGGACATCTACTTGGCTTTGGTTCATAATCTGTTTGTTACGTGACGTAATGGGGCGCGTTACATGCGTTATATCTACTGCCGATACTATTGCTTTTTTTATGCAGAAGCCGCAATACCCACCGGTAATACGGCGGTCGGGTTGATTTTAGTGAATATATTGTGCGTACGACAGACCGAAAGTGTTCGCCCGTAAAAAAGGATCCATTCGAAAAGTAATGCATTTAAACGATGCGAAAGACGCTTCGTAATTCTACAGTGACGACCAGCTTTGACGGCCTTAAACGGCAGTGAGTGAGGTGAACCCGCGGCCTTGAACTCGATTTTCAGACGTGCTGGTTATCGTGTCTTGCCTTTTGAAGAAAGCCTACAGTCATGATCAGATGAATATACTGTAGGGGAGGTCAGATCACTAAGGGATATCCTTTAATCACTTTCTTACCCGTTAAGTTAATTTTTAGGGCAGAAGAAAGAACTTTTTACGCTCCTGATGGCTTGTGCTAGTACCAATGTAATACTTTCACACAAAGCAGGGCCCGATAGATGAACCACATACTCATTCCAGGTTCCTACGGCAAAGTGGGTAATCTCACGCTGGGCTGCCGTACGTGCCTTACCGTCCGTCGGCCGACCAATGAGCCATGGTTAACGAACACATGCGTTGTACAAAAACGTATGACCGGGTCAAATCGGAACGATTTGACCTTTTGACGATTTGACAACGATTATATGCTGGAAACTAAAATGCTAGTGAATCGTGCTCGAGAGGAAAAAAATTACAAGTCCGAAATTTACTGCCGTACCCTTCCAAAGTTTGCGAGGCCGGTAAAACGCCAAAAATTGTGGGAGCTTGGATGTCTACAAGCTTCGGTATATCGCAAGGGCTGTGATTTACTGTTCAGAAAGCAGGCAACAGAGGGGTAGTACGGGTAGTGCTTTCAAGCAGCGGTAGATTTCGACTGTTTGGTGCAGAATACAGATCAAGCATCATCAAGGGGCGTGTCTTTCAAACCGGTACTGTATATATACCGGTAAACCGGTACCGGCGAGATACTGGGTACGGTTAATAAAATTTAATGCGTTTTTCTGACACACATCACAAGAACTTGGACTGTATAGTGCGATAATTCCATGGCGTCATGGTCCGTACGGTCTGGCAGAAAAGACAAAACAATCCCAGGACACACTGTGACACAAAAAAGTGCAACTGTTATTACAGATCAGGAACAAAACCGGGACGTGCAAGCAAGTCCTGTTGGCTCCGTCGTTATTGTCGTGCAAGGAACCTTGGATGAATTGATGGCCTTGCCTGCATTTGCCCAAAACGCAGTCGCCATTGTTCTGGTAGCCGGGAGCGGAGGCATGGCTAGTGTCCTGGCTAAAGGACACGAGCTCAAGTAATGTTACATTTATAACCTTCGCCATAATTCTGTCAATAACAGCATCCACTATCGTCAGACAAACCGCCAATGACGATCAAGTAGCAGACCTGCTCCTAGACTATGTGAAGGCCGAATTCCCGGCAATCGCCGATGATGATGCGTTGCTCCAGTTGGTCGTGCGCCGTCATATGGACGTACTGCACAGTGACCGCTTCATGAACCAAGCGATCGTGCTGGACTCAAGCCATCCGGAAGATCTGGGCAGGCTGGACCAGTTGATCGTTGAGGCGGTCGTCCGGGATTCCTCTTCATCCCCAGCAGACTTTGTCTTCAGTGCCAATCTGCAAATAGCGATTAAATGCAACGATCTTCCCATTGTTCGGCAGATGCTATTCCAAAATCCGATATGGGGCGATTTCTCCGTAAGAGTCAAAATTTTGTGCTTTTTAACAGGATTTATTTGGAAACTGCCAAACTTCGGTCCGCTGCATTCGGTTAAACTAACCTTTATAATAGACAAATTAAACCACGTCAAATGGACTGTAGAAAGTTGACCTACGAGTTCAGTTGCACAATTGTACTTGCACCTCGTCTAAACAAAATACGGAAAGCAAATCGCTTAAATTCCGCAAATTGTCGTATCTCGAAGATAAACCTTCTACAGGTCGGATGGGAGAACATGGAACTGGCGCTAGCCTTACAGCGCTCTGAATTTATCGACATATTTTTTGATGATGGATTCCGTGTTTGCAAGCATTTAACACCTGCGAAACTGGCCCGCTTATTCCGATATGGATTTGAAGGACAAGCGCATGCCTTTTGGACGCATGTGTGGAGTCAAGGACTGGGGCGTTCAGACAGTGAGGGCTCGCTCTCAGAAATGTTACGCTGAACGTACAAATGTCATTAATATTTGCATGCTTTTTCAGCCGATCCATTAGACGAACATTTCGTGATACATCATCTAAATCCGTTTATTTACCGGCTCAACGGAATTCCACATTTTTTGGACTTTGCTGAGATGTCGGCTCATGCATACAACCATAATCCGGCTGGTACAGAGATGGATGGAGAGAGAAAGGTACCGCACTTGCACCCAATATTACTCGGACAATTTGCTTATTTGATCTGGTGTTTGGGCGGTTTGTTTCGGCAATTAGGAAATGTTCCCTGAAAGGACGCTTCTGTTTTGTAACATTTTTCGAACTAACTTACAATGTTATTTCTGATTACGTTATACACATCCTGATTTACTAATAAATAACTACGAAAATGTTAACTCTTCGTCGGCATATGTATGCTGTACATATGTAGATTGCCACAAAACTGCAATGATCGGTTTCTTGGTTTATAGGCACGCAACGCATTAATGATATACGCTATTCTTAACAATTGCGAAAAGCTGGTGATGGTACTGCTTAAGCATTCTCAAGATCCCATTCCCGCTGCTCTGTTCGCCGAGGGCCTGTTCCGTGGACTGGGGCGAATCTGTAACGACAAAGCCACGACTGCTAAACTTGTTGGAACGGCCAACACATTGTCCAAGATGGCTTACGACTTGTATGATATATCCTATCACGACAATCGCAACCGTTCGCGCGCTTTCCTGTTACGGGATTTGCCGGATTATGGGAACATGAATGCATTACGATTGGCCGTGGAATCGCGCGACAAGTATGTGCCATCATTAAGACCTTAAACCCGTGTGTCCAGTTTTAAGCGGGAATCTGAGATTTAAATACTGAGAAGTAGCCAAAAATTTAAATCCTTCAGTTTACGCGATACTGTGGGCTTTGCACCATATTCAGTGATATTTTTCAGATTGTTCGTCTCTCATCCGAATATCCAAAACTTTCTATCACACTGGTACTACGGTTTCATCAGCATCGAAGGATCCATGAACACGCTGAAGATGCTACTTTCCGCCATTCTTATTTTTCCCATGTTTAAATGGCTCTCGTTTCCGAATCTCGAGAGAAGCCTGGTGCATTCAGATGGTTTAACGAAGCGAGGGAAATCGGGCGCCCTTTCGACTACGAAGTATAGAGGTGGGTGCCCTTATCATACCGAAATGACACACCAATCGGGGGAAAACCTGGAATCTTCGACAAAAATTTACCGCTATGCTGAATTATGTATTTCAAGCAATAATCATAGTCTTTAGGTATTGAAACAGCCATAATATGATGAAAAATCGTAGCTATCACATCTAGATCCGTTGATGTCGGTACGGGTACATTATTCGATACATTGCGCAGAACATACATAGTACTCATAAACTGCATTCATAACTGCAACGCCTCACAGATTTGGATGATTCAACTGCGATGCTAGCTTCCCGTCCCCGAAGACTAGAAGAACGGCGGGCATATATTTCCGATTTGGGTGTCAAAGTGCACGAAAGAGGGGTCAAAGACAAAAGCAGCCGGCCGCAGCGAAATACCATACCACTGCATAAACGGATATATGCAATATGGAACTCGCCCTGCGTCAAGTTCTTTACGAGTAGCCGGATCTATTATGCCTTCCTGATTCTCATGTCTATCGATATTATGCTACCGCCGTGCAAATTTATTGGCGTCGATATTGCAGTGTGGACTTGGATCGTGCTGAGATGGGTTTCCATTATCACCAAGTATGGCTAGACGTTTAAACGTAACAGCAAACGGACACAATCTGATTAATACGTAGAGTGACGTAAGTCGATTAAGTACGAGGTGAGCGTCGACAGTGGAGTAACCACGCAGCATATGCGCATCGGTTTGTCATCAGTTTAATAAGTGCAGATTTGGGATTCGCTCTTTTGGGCCGGTGACGTTCTCGTTCACTGTCGACAGTGTTTGCACAAATAAAAAACAAACTACGTATGCTGCAACGTGCGAATAAACACTTTAAACTGTCGTGTAGGGAAATATATGGGCGGCAAAACAAGTTCATTTGGTCACCGTGGTTATTCTTTATGGAGCTCATAGTTGAAGGAGTCTTCTGCATCCTGGTATTTCTTTACCGGATATTTCCTTACCGCTATGATCACCCGTTTGCTGGCAGAGTCATTTTAGGATTCGGTAAGCTTAACATGATTTTGCCTATTTAATACGCATGTAGTTCTAAAAGACGGCTGTTCACGGAGCTAATGTTCTGGCCAGGCTACGGTTTAATTATGATTAACGTAATTTTTTTATAGCCGTTTTGTACTATTCGTACCGCGTCTGGGATATCTTTTACGCCATGGATCCAATCATCGGCCCCTCAATCCGATTGGTAATGCACGCTGACAAGTTCCTAACTGTGTGGATCCATTGTAACGTTTGACTGCAGGTCTACCGCTCCTTTACGATTGATGTCCTGCAATGGGCTCTTGTGGCGTACCCTGCTTTCGTAAGTTCGCAATGTAGCGGATAACAAATAGCTGTGATAACGGTACGAGTTTGTGCAGTTTGGTGTCGGTCTCGTTTGGCAAGCTACGGTTTATCCGGACACACCAATGACGGGTGACGAATGGCGGAAGGCATTATACAGAGCATCTGCCACAATTTTTGGATTTGGTGACTATAGCGTGCTTGAATAGTATGTTGCCTTCACAGTGGCCTTTGGCTGAGTGTTTGCTATAAAATATGATATGTGTCGTTTTACAGCAACGTTTACGGCGCCGTTCAGTGTCCAGCAGCTAAAATTGACTGGAACAATGTCACCCAGCCATTACGAATGCCAAGCGCTGTTCCGGCGAATAGGTGCTGGATCGGAGATTACACGGATCCCACTTGTAAGGATTTATGCTAACACGCAGATGTATTATAATACTCGGCATTACTACGGTAGTTTGGGAACATTTGCAGAATACTGCAGTTTTATCTGTTCTGTGTAGTCTGCTGATACCGTGGTTTGCTGAAATGAGCCGGCTGATGCTACCAAATCAGATTCATTTGCTGGAGCGTAAACATCTGAAGCTCCTTCGGCTCTTAAGCTTCCGAACACATATAACTATGTTGAGTGCATATGCACACGTATGCTGATTTATAGCTTATCTGTGGATGCGATGGACAAATTTAACATTTTATTAACGATTTTCTCGAACTTAGGTAACACCGTAACATTTTGGTCCTACGCGTTTTACGTGCATTATTACGTGTTCCTGGCGCTCGGCACCCAGCTTGTTCTTGGATGCGCTATTTTGTAAGTGCCTCTCTTGGGCCTTCAGTTGTTCAGATGTATAATGGCCAGCCTTTATACCTTCACTTTTCTCTGTAGTACGCGATTCAT